>VNJT01001564.1:0-157644 GCA_008042655.1 Drosophila burlai
TTTATATCAAAGGCAAAAGGCAAAAAGTTGTTGACGAAGCCAACAACACGCGGTGTTCCCAAGCGGTCCCTCATCTAAGTACTAACCGCGCCCGACGCTGCTTAATTTCGGTGATCGGACGAGAACCGATGTATTCAGCGTGGTATGGTCGTTGGCGAAAGTCGAAGGTCCTAACTGGACCCTTGTTGCACATTTCGCCTCAGCTTCTCGAAGGCGATTTATTTGCATTTGCACCTTTGAGTTATCTCAGATACAGGGCGGCGGGTCCGCTCCTGTTTTTCGCGCGATTCTAAGTCTTATCCAAGCATCAAGATCGCCAAATTCATATATTTTTGGCAGTATTCTGGTCGAATTACAAAGTCATCGGCTGTCATTTATTAGTATTTTTAGAAATCAATTTAATTCCTTTTATGAAGTTATGTTCGGAACATTTGCATTTGTGAAGAAGAGAGCATCATAGTTCGATTTTTTAATGGGCCTGAAGCATTTGCATTATACATACGTTAATTTTATTTATTTATTTGACTGCTTTTAAAATGAGTACTTGACACGCGGATGGAATGTGCTTATTTACATGTCAAACTAATAAATAAAACTAAATTTAAGAAATAAAATAAAATGCTGTAAAATATTGTCGGATCAAAAAATCAACAAGTATCCTACTTGGACTTTTGAAAAAAAAATTTGGTTTGGGTAAAAGAACAGACGAAATTTTGTTACACCCCTGCTGGGGAAATCTTTAAAGTTTGTATTTTTTTACTCCAGATAGTATTTAATTCAGAAAGGACTAGATCGGACGACTATATGTATGTATGTACATATATAAGTGTACTTTTTTTTCAGAATTTTAATTTTATGGAAATCGGACCAGTATACATATGTACGTATATATATATATATATATTTGAAATATTATTTCTATAGATATATTCTATAAATATATTTCTAGCTATGATCGCGTAGAGTTAACTTTACAATAAAGCTTTTTTATGTGGATTTTCTTACAGATAGCTTTTTTTTCTTATCCAATAAGAATAAACCATTTTATATAAATCGGTCTTAAAATTAAGTTGAGGGAGTAAAGTAATATATTTTTATACCCTTGCAGGGTATTCTAATTTTAGTCAGAAGTTTGCAACGCAGTGAAGGAGACATTTCCGACCCTATAATATATGTATATATTATATATTATATATTATATTATTATTATATATATATATTATATTATTATAATATATTATATATTATATATATAGTATATATATTCTTGATCAGCATCAACAGCCGAGTCGATCTAGCCATGTCCGTCTGTCCGTTTCTACGCAAACTAGTCCCTCAGTTTTGAAGCTATCTGAATGAAATTTTGCACATACATATGCTTCTCTCACTGCTGCTCTCACTACTATATATGTATGTCGGAACGGGCCGGATCAGACGACTATATCATATAGCTGCCATAGGAACGATCGAAAAATTTTTAGGAAAAAATTATTACTTAGGCAATTTTCAACATATTTTTATGAAATTTCAGACATGGCCATTTAGTAATATTTTGGAATTTCGGTTTTAATTTGATCAAAATCGGACCACTATATCATATAGCTGCCATATATAAATTCATTTAGTTTGTACGCAACATTTTCGTTCGCAACATTTTTCGCTCGCAACATTTACATATGTCAGTAACGAATGTAACGAAAAAGTCTTACTTACTGCAAGGGTATTTAAACTTCGGCATGCCGAAGTTAGCTTTCTTTCTTGTTAATATACATAGTAAAGAAAAATTAATAATTTAACAATTAATTATATAATAATTAAATCTAATCAATGTACTCAATTTTTTTTTTTTCAAATGTGCGAACCCAAACTCAAAAGTATGATTTTTCCTCTTTTTTTATTTACTACATATTCGTTTTTTTCCTAAGATTTCTGCACGAACAATAAATTAATAAGAAAATATAAAACGAGATTAGTAATTCATTGCCGAACTGTTATTTTTACGGTTTCATTCAACTACTGTTTTTGTGTAGCGTTCGCGATCATGGAAATTCCCATATATACATACATATGTACATACATATATGTACATATGTATGTACATATGTATGGGAATTTTAGTATCACCAAAATGTAGAAAAATCATTTATAATACATACATATGTACATACATATGTACATATGGGGAACTCTCTGATGTCGAACGCGACATTCGTACACATTCGAACTTGCAAAAAACGTGTACCAAGATTTTATGTAATTTTTACAAAATATAAAAATTAAAGCTCTTGATTAGCACTATATATGGTGCCAATATTAATTTTGGGCAGAGGTTCGTTTTCGAGATATTCACAAAAATGTGAGGTATTCGCACGCGACACACACAGAAGTCACTTTTTGTAAATCCAGTTCAGGCCCCGATTTCAGCGAAACGAATTTTAAAGTGTAATGCATTGATTTCTATAAATAAAAATTTTAGTTTCAATTTAAAATATTAAGTAGTTTTTTTGTTAATTTAATTTTAATCACTGTCGCATGCGACATGTCGCACGCGACATTTTTTCCAATGCGATTTTTATTTGAGATATTTATCAAACCACAACATGATCTTTTTTATGGTGTTTTTCATCAAAATGATGAAAAATCGAAATTTGCGCGAGTTTGCATTCGAATATTTCGAAATTTGTTTTAGAATATGATAAAGACTTTCTAATTTTATTCATTGGAATATTTCTTAATGTTACTATGTTAAAATATACATTTTAGAGCATTTTTTGTTGTTTTTGCGCGGGTGGACATTTCCAGAGAGTTACCCATATGTATATACATACATAAAATGAAATGTAAAGAAAGGCAACGAATGTAAGTTTACAAATCTGTCATAAAAACATTGGCTTTTATGTATTTCTGTCCTGGACGCGAAGGAACGAGATGCCACAAATCATGCGATAATTTAAAATCAATCAGCGCGACTCGTATTTCAGGGAAACTAATTTAATGGAGGCCAAAATCACACAATAAGACACCATTTAAGTAGTAGTAGTAGTGTTCTAGCTATGTACATAGAAACTCACCCCATATTTTGTATGCGATCGATGCCAACTTGTTGTAAAAAAGATGTACATATGACACCGTTTTTGTCCTCTATTTCTAAGAACTTTTTTAATTATGCACCGCCGCACTCCTTTTAATCACCGAATTACCTCTACGCAAAGCATTGAAGATGCAAGATACTGCTAAGAACATGAAGCGGAAAACATTGCCCTGCTTCCATCTCATCGCCCGGATCCTTTATGTTGAATAATATTTGCGCAGGGTTCGCGAATCATGTACAAAAAATGCTCAATCTGTGGGACTCGAACAGTTAATTTTAGGTTTAATTTTCCTTCCATTTATGTACGATTATGTATTGTGGCGCGCTCTAGTGATGTGGAAACACGACGTTTTTTTAAGCGATGTTTTTGTTGATATCGATGTTATGAAAAATATCGAAATATTAATATATAAGGCCAAACGGCCACACTCGGTCGTTTTCGTTGTCAAAATGAGGTTTTTTTCCGGCGTTTTTCTAATTTTATTAATTAAACTTCTGCAACATGCCAAAGCCGGCGAAGTTGAAGTGGTCGGCTGCGGCGGCTTCATCAAGAGCCACGCCGAGATCGACTTTTCGCGGGTGGAGATCAAGCTGTAAGTAGCTGTAAAGATAAGACTAGGCGCATGTTAATCGTGCCGCTAATTGAATAATAAATTAGGCCGCTCAACGACCCGTATCTCGTATATGTTTAACCTAATTTCCCCTCAGGCTGACGAAGCAGGGCTCGCTGAAGGACAAAACAGACTGTTCGCCGTCCAACGGCTACTACTTCCTGCCCATTTACGACAAAGGCGACTATTTGCTCAGCATTTCGCCGCCGCCCGGCTGGAGCTTTGAGCCCGAGCAGGTGGAGCTGAACTTTGACGGCAAGACCGATGTGTGTAGCCAGGGTCGCGACGTTAATTTTGTGTTCAAGGGCTTCGGCATCACGGGCCAGGTGGCTTTGGCCACCGGTGGCGGTGCACGTGACGTGGACGTTGAGCTGCGATCGGAGCAGGGTGAAGTCCGTCGCACCAAGACCGATGGCAGCGGTGTCTTCTCCTTTACGCCCATCATTCCCGGCCAGTATGTGGTCACGGCCTCTCATGCCCGTTGGCATTTCTCCAAGTCGCAGCACACGGTGGTTGTGGTCAGTGGGAATACGGAGCTGCCGGCCAACTCTCTTGTGGTCTCTGGTTTCGATGTGGTTGGTCGCTTCGATACCAGCACCCAGCAGCTTCCCGGCAATCTGGGCGTGGCTCTGTACAAAAAGAAGGGAGTAAGTTGAGGGATTTATATTACATTTTCCCTATGAATTCCTATTAATGTTCTGATTTCCCTCATTCATCAGCAATCTCTAGTGCCAAAATGCGACAAATCCTCCACATCCTCAGTTCCTGCGAATAGTGCCAAGAGCGAGTATGATTCATCAGCCGCCTGCTTCTCTCAGCTGGACAGCAAGTCGGGAGAATACAATTTCAGGAATGTTCCCTCGGGGAAATACCTCTTGCAAGCCATTAACCTGGATGCCAAGCTAAAGCTGCACCTGAGCCCTGACTTCTTAGAGCTGGAAGTGGGCAAGGATACGCTCCAGCTGAAGGATGAGTTCAAGATCACTGGCTTCACCGTCTCCGGTCAGGTTTTGACCGCAGCAGGTGGAGCTCCCTTGAAGTCAGCAGTTATAAAGGTGAATGGCAAGAAGGTGGCCGAAACTGATGCCCAAGGCGGTTACACGCTGGAAAACCTCAAAGCTGGAAGCGTAAATATCGAAGTGGAGTCCCCGCAGCTTCAATTCAATCCCCTGCAAGTCAAGGCCCAGATCAACACTGCATCTCTGCCCACAATTGTGCCATCTGCCTATGAAGTGTGCGGCAAGGTGGTGTCCCCCAAATCCCATAAGATTGGACTGACCAAGAGCGGTTCCACCTTCCATACGACGGCTGTTACCCAGGCAGAGACTGGCGGCGGCTGGTGTGCCTTCCTCCCAGTGGGCAAATACACCATCGAGGTGCTGACTACCGATGCTGACAAGGCCGCCGGTGTGCAGTTCTTCCCCGTGCAGCAGCAGGCGGAGGTGCGCGATGCTCCCGTAAATGGTATTACCTTCTCCCAGCTGCGCGCCAAGATACGTGGAGAATTGCAGTGTCTGCCGGATGCTACAGGAACTTGCACAGCCGCCGAAGTCACGCTGCAGGCATTGGATGCCACCGGTCAGCCAACGGAGAGCAAGTGGAAGGCGAGGGCACATCGTAAGTGGTTTGGAGATTGATTTATATTTAGGATAATGAAGTTTGAATCTTTATAATTTACGAGCTTTGAGAGCAACTCGAAGGAATCCCCGAAAACCCATCGAGATTTTTATATAATTTACCACGTTTTCCACTTGGATTTTTGAGATAAGAATCGTAAATTTATGTTAGAGATACGTGGTCTCTAAGGTTCTTTGTTTACTGATTAGTTTCCAGCCTGATATTGCTTTATCTCTATCTTCAGGTGGCAAGTATGTCTTCAAGGACATGCTGCCAGGCCCCTATGAACTGACCATACCCCAGGGCAATCTCTGCTATGAATCTACGCGAGTCTTCCTCAATGTGGCCTCTGCCGAGGAAGATGCCCCACCATTCGTACACAAGGGCTACGAGGTGTCCATTATCTCCAGTCATCGCGCTTTGGTGAGTTTTCCTAGCCAAGTTATGAGGAGGAGAAGTAATCTTCATTTCCCCTCCAGATGAGATACACCCACGTAGTTGGGCCCTCGGAACCCAAACCCTCCACGGAAACCCTGAAGATTCAGTCCGGTGTGAACACCTTTTGCGTAAACAAATACGGCAGCTATGACTTCAAGCTCGAGGGCTGCCACACCTACGACAGCTCGCTGCCCAGCAAGTTCATCACCCCGGAACCAGATCAATTGCAAACGCTGATCATCAATGCGGTGGCCCACAAGACGGGTATTCGTGTCCTGTCCACCGAATCCACGGCCGAGTCCATTAGGCTGATTTTTGAATCGGAATCCTCGGGACAGGAGGTCATCACCCCCGTGGCCGAGTCGCACAAGGTGGATGGCAAGTTTGCCTATCGCTATGACACCTATTTGAAGCCCGAACAGGTGCTGCGTGTGACGCCGGTGAGCGATGTCCTGCTCTTTGCGCCGCAGCAACAGGAGATCGTTGGCAGCAGCGATTGTGTGGATATTGCTTTTAATTTTGTGGCCACCCGGGGATTGATACTGCGCGGCAAGGTGGTGCCGGCCATTAAGGATGCCAAGATAACCCTCTCCTTTCCGGATCAACCGGAGTTGCAGAGCCTCGAAACGCTGACCTCCGTCACCGGAGAGTTTAAATTTGGACCCATTGATGAGGCCTTGAACTTCGACCTGAGGGCCGAGAAGGAATCGTATGTTTTTAGCGACTACAACCGGCAGTCAGCCTCGTTTAATGCCCACAAGCTGTGCGAAATTACGGTGGTGGTCAAGGATGAGGCCGGACAGGCTCTAAGCGGTGTCCTCCTCTCGCTGAGCGGCGGCGAGAGTTACCGCAAGAATCTGGTCACTGGCGACAACGGAGCCATCAATTTCCATTCACTGTCGCCATCGCAATACTACCTGCGTCCCATGATGAAAGAGTTCAAGTTTGAGCCGAACTCCAAGATGATTGAGATCAAGGATGGCGAAACGGTGCCCGTGACGTTGACGTGAGTATAACTTCCACAGAGTTGTAGCACCTTTCTTAAACGCAATGCCCATTATAATCCCCAGTGGCAAGCGCTTTGCTTACTCCATCTTTGGCTCAGTTACCTCCCTCAACGGCGATCCCTTTGCCGGTGTGAATGTCCAAGCCAATGTCGCTCTCGATGGCCGATGCCCGGAGCAGCAGGAGGAGGCCACCAGCGAGGCCAATGGTCAGTATCGCATTCGAGGCCTCCAGCCCGGCTGCACGTACTCCGTTCGCGTCGTACCCGACAAGGACAGCGTGGAGCGTTCCATTCCCGACCAGCACACGGTTAAGGTGGCCACTGAGGATGTGCGTGACATCAATCTGGTGGCCATTAGCCCCCTGAAAATCGTGGACATCACCGCCCGCGTGACAGCCACGCTCAACGATCACTACAAGACGCTGCGTATTGTGATGTATCGCAAGGGCAACTCCGACTCGCCCGTATTCTCGCAACGCGTGGGCACTCCAGTGAATCCGAAGGCCAAACTCAATCCGGGCATCACGGTCTTCTTCCCGCGCATTCCCCTGGACGGCAAGGGCTATGTGGTTGAGTTGCAGTCGACGCTGTCGGACAAAACCTACACCTACAAGCTGCCCTCAGCCACGTTCGTGGCGGATCGGGGATCGGTCTTCATGCAGCTGGACTTTAAGCCAGAAGTGCGTGCCGCCGAGGCAGATCTCAATCAGAACTCCATTTCGGCGCTGGTGCTCATCGCTCTGGTGGCCATTGCCTTCTTCAAACAGGATCTGGCCACCAGTTTCCTGAGCTTTGTGTGGGGCAAACTGAACGATTTGGCCGCCGATCTGGCGCAGCGACAGAAGAGCAGCAAAACGCAGCAGCAGGTGCGCAAGAACGAGCCGATCAATCAGCGGGAGATCGAGCAGATGGCCGATCAGATAAATGCCATCAAAAAGAAAAAGACCAAGAAGATATAGTCCTCGCCTTTAATTCAATTTTTAGTCACATTTTCTAGGTATTTTGCGGAAGATTAAGATTTGTTTTCATTGTGAGAATTTGTTATTTCCTTGTAACTTGAAGATTTGCATTTAAAAAGAAACCTTTTTTATTTTCGATTAATTAATAGATTTTGAGGCAAGTTTATTTTGTGTGTTTCTAGGTTCGTTCCTTCACTCTTATAGTTAAAATAAATAAATAAAACATAAATAAATACAAGTTGAGGCTGCAGTTCTACTGCATCAGGATGTGCTCGGCAATGGAGCTGAGCTTGCGGTTCTTGTGCTTGGCATGTCGCCTTTCCGCCTGCAGATTGATCTCGTTCTGGGAGTCATCAGCAGTGGCCTCCTCGGTGGCTGCTGCCTGCTCTTCCACCTGTTGAGCCTGCTCCTCTGCCTGCTGTTCCTCCTGTTGAGCCTGCTCCCCCTCACCGTTCTCCACGAATATGCACTCGGGATTCACCTCCGCACACTCGCCAAAGTTGGTGGCCCTGGACTGTGGATTCCTGGCATTGGTGTACTTCTCAAAGAAGCCGCGGCCCACAATGCGGAAGGCCATGCTGGTCATGGGATTCAGCTTGGAACGGAACTCCATTTCGCAAACGAAGCGACGGCGGCAGGCCATGGAATCCAGGCCCAAAAAGGCAAACATGAAGTCGGCAATCCTGCAAGTGATTTAAAGAAAATGAAAACATTTCCAAGGAGTAAGTTTTACAGGTCTACTCACTGCTCTTCGGCAGGCATTTGACGGGCTACACTCTCGGTTATCTCCTCATCCACGATCTCTACTTGCTCATTTTCAGCATCTTCCTGCTGCTGCTGCTGCTCCTCCTCCTCATTCTGTTCGTCTTCAAGGCTACGCCTGCCTCGACGACGCGTATCGGAGGGACCACTAGGACCCGAGGGCGACTCCCCATGGTAATCGCTGTGTATGTCAGAGACAATGTCCGAGCCGGCATAGCTGCTATAACCCGAGTAGGGCTCGAAGCTGGAGCTGGAGTCAAAGGAAGTGGGTGGCGATTCATAATGCTCCGAGTGATCATGGTCCAGGGAGTAAGGAATGTGATCGTGATGGGAGTAAGAGGAGGGACTAAGGAAATTCCGAAATAAAATTATCAGTAAACCTTAAAGATAATCCCTTTCCAAAACAACTCACGGATGATCTAGGATGATCTCCTGATTGCATCGGGCATGTGGCCAGAAGTAGCGTAGACCCAAGTATATGGCGCTGCCCACAAAGAAGGAGACAATCACCACTTTCACCTTGATCCAGTAGGCAATGGCAATGGGCCACAGGTGACGATCTGTTGGAAGAAAATAAAAAAGATTAAATAATTTTCCATTGCATCAGAGTGGCAGCCACTTTCACTGCTCTCGAAATTCTACATTTTTCTTAAGGAGAAGTCCATGACAATTTATTAAACAATATCTATGCCCAAAGATTGAAAGTGAAAAGTGTTAATTGAGCGACTGATTCGTGATCAGCCAATTTGGGGACTTGAACCATATGGAAAAACTTTCGAAAGAAAGTGGAGCTGAACACGACCAAGCAATGGTAGAGGTAATCCAAAAGTGATCAGAATAATAGCAATAACCCGCCAACATGCTAATTGTTATGTCAATTATGCTGTTTGGCTAACAAACTAAAGATTGGTTAATCTTATCGCGGGGAATTATGTGTAAAGTTTTCTGGGAGGGATTAGGATTAGGTCACTTTAAATCTTAATAAAGAGAAAATAAGTTAAGAAATTAAATGTGGATCAATTATAAATTCTAAATGGTTAATTATATTTTCTTAAAAAGGGAATTGTTGAATTAAAAAACTGAAGAGAAATGAAGCAATGGAAATATGTATGGAATAATTACAATTCTTCACTCAACTTGGAAGTCTTCTTTACTCTTAAAAAATCAACTACTCTTTTCTAATTTACTTACACCAAAACATGTGATGACGATGCCGGCGAGTGCGTCCCTCGAACTCCATTAGTTCCCGGCCAAGATTCTCCCAGGTATCCTCCGCTTGGTTGTCCACTTCAGCTGGCTGCGTTCCGGCATTCTCCGTCTCCTCGCAGAAGACAAGAGTGTAGTATAGGACCAAGAGCACGGCTCCGTACCAAATGGTATTCTTGTGCATGGTTGTAGGTGGTTTTAATTTGAAACTGAAAGCTGGTATCCCTTTGGTTGGTCACTGCAGAACCGAATGATGCAGCTCGAAGCCGGGCTTCCAGCTTTTATACCATCAAGCGATCAGCGCCAAGTTCAGGGGTGATAATTGATCGGATGCCTGGAGTTGTGGCTTTGCGCGCAGATTTTCACACATGCGTACAGCCGGCGGTGGCGGCGGCGATGACGAGAGTTTAATGCCCAAGACATGCATTTGAAATTTCTTCTTTAAACTGGTGCAATTTCACTTTCATAAGTCGTGCTCGCGTTTCTAGCCACTTTTGTCTTTTTGGTTATTAAATTAGTGGCTATTACGAAACCTGGGCCTATATTTTTTTAGGTAATTGTCAGGCGGCAAAAAATAACGACTTTCCGAGAACCAAAGATTTAAATTTGCGCCAAGGTATGACCATAACTGAATGTTCTAACGATCTATCGATTGGTATGTTATCGTTATTTTTTGACATCGCTAATTGGACAATTGTAAACATTATTTTAATTTGCGTTTCATGCCGGTTTTTTAATAATGTCCAGCTTAAAATCAAATGACTTGGACAGCAATCCGGCGCCGGATCCCCAGGCGCCCATCACCCGCAAGGGCTTCCTGATGTCGCTGAGCAGCGGCACCCCCATGCCCATTCCGGAGCAGAATGTGGTAAGTGCTTGTGGGAGTTTTGGCCAATCTTCAGAATCTTTGCTTATTTGCCTACATTTCAGTATGGACGTTGTCGCCCCGTCTCGGAATTCGAGAAACTCAACCGTGTGGGCGAAGGCAGCTATGGAATTGTGTGTAAGTTGAGCTCTGGACTCTCTTAAACCTCGGATTTCACCGAATAATCCCCCCCAGATCGAGCCCGCGACACCCGCAATAATGAGATAGTGGCCCTGAAGAAGGTGCGCATGGACCAGGAGAAGGATGGCCTGCCTGTGAGTGGACTTCGCGAGATTATGATCCTGAAGCAGTGCAAGCATGAGAATATTGTCCGTCTGCGCGAGGTGGTGGTGGGCAAGAGCCTGGACAGCATCTTCCTGGTGATGGATTTCTGCGAACAGGACCTGGCCTCCGTACTGGACAACATGTCGCAGCCCTTCACCGAATCGGAGGTCAAGTGTATAACGCTACAGGTGCTTAATGGCCTTAAGTACCTCCACGATCGCTATGTCATCCATCGGGATCTGAAGGTGTCCAATCTCCTGATGACCGACAAGGGCTGCATCAAAGTTGGCAAGTGTAGCGAGCTCTTGGGATATCTTATTTATCTAATAACGATCCCAATCCCAGCTGACTTTGGTCTGGCACGCATGTTCAGCAATCCACCGAAACCCATGACGCCACAGATGGTCACCTTATGGTATCGGGCGCCCGAACTGCTCCTTGGCTGCCGCTCACACACCACAGCCGTGGATATGTGGGCCTTTGGCTGCATCCTGGGCGAACTGCTGCTGGGAAAACCTCTGCTACCCGGGAATTCAGAGATTGGACAGCTCAACATGATCATCGATTTGCTCGGAGCACCCTCAGAGTCCATCTGGCCCGGCTTCTCCGATATGCCCGCCCTGCAGAACTTCACCCTGAGCCAGCAGCCCTACAATAATCTCAAGAACAAGTTCCACACGATCAGACAGTCGGGTAGGAATCTCCTGAACATTCTGTTCATCTACAATCCCCTAACCAGAGCCACTGCCGAGGAGTGCCTAAATAGCAATTACTTTGTGGATACGCCGAAGGGTAAGCTTACCTTTTTATGGTTTCTCAATATTACCACTATAGTTGCTGTTGCTCCTGTTTCTCTTCACAGCTTGTGATCCCCGCATGATGCCCACGTTTCCGCAGCACCGCAATAATACCCCTGTCGCTGCTCCGCCCGCTCAGCCGCCCGCCGACATTCCCATCTCCGATCTGCTCAATGTATTCATCAAGCGTCAACGCATGGAATAAAAGAAAACGAATTTATTTGTATATTATGCAATGCACACGCTGAGGGGGGTGGTAAATGGCTAGTGGTTACAGGTACGGACGGTCCATTGGAGTCTTCTTGGCCTTGTTGTCGCGGGCACGCGGAAACCATCGATGCTTGGTGGTGTGTGTCAGCTGCATCAGCTCCTGGCGTGCCACCTCCGGGTGTTTGCTCTTGAATGCCCGCATTGCCGAGTTCAGTGCTGTTTCCTTGACCACCGACGAGTTCTGGGACTCTGCAATCTTGGGCAGCGGCTGGGTGTTCTCATAGGGGAAACTCGGCTCCGGATGCCACGCCACAATGGTGCGGCCGTTCTTGGTCACCGCCACGGCCTCCACCAGGCGGTGGCCGCCGACGGCATTCGAGGAAAATAACCGAAAACCTGTGTACAAACGTGCCGCTGACATTTTTTTTTTTTGTTACACCGCCGAAATCGATAACTCGAGGTTACCAAAACAGCTGTGACTTATCAATTCTACAGGACAGAATTTAGCTATTTCTAAAGCAGCTATAAATAACGGTAATTTTATATATATTTTTGCAATTATTATGATTACATATAATCGATAATAGCCCTCATTTGGTCATGAATGGCTTAAGTAATATTTGTCCTATATTTTTTAATATATAGTAAAAATATATTTTGTTATGTTTAGCTTATTTTCTATGAAATTCTAGCTACGAAAAAAGTTGTTTTAATCAAGTCGACTTTTCGTTTCTCCCGTGCCTTGGTCACACTGGTAGGCTTACTCACTCTCAGCTGATTTTCAAAAACAAATTTTCGCTGCGATGTGGGTGTTCGCCCTAGTGGTCCACGTACTGCTCCTGGGCTCCATATTCGTCATATATTTCCGCTCGCCGGTGATCAAGCACCTGACACCGCAGAAACGGCTGCTGGAATTCGGATTGGAGGCACCAGCTAAGCGCTTGGTGCTGATCGTGACCGATGGCTTGCGCGCCGACTCGTTCTTCGAGGATAACTGCCGGTATGTGCCGCATCTGCGGGAGATCTTCATGCAGGAGGGCCTCGTCGGTGTGTCACGCACCCGTATGCCCACCGAAACGCGGCCCGGCCACATCGCGCTGCTCGCTGGGCTCTACGAGGATCCATCGGCGGTTCTGCGCGGCTGGAAGAAGAACCCCATCAACTTTGACACGGTATTCAATCGAAGTGGCCACATCTATGCCTGGGGTGCCAGCGACATTATCGACATCTTTGAGCATCTCGTCAATACAAAGACTCTGCATTTCCAATCCTACACCAACGATCTTGACTTCTCGCCGGGCTACGAAAGCTACGAACAGGATGAGTGGGTGTTCACTCGCGTCCAGTGGCTGCTGCAACGCACGGGTGAGAGGCTCCGGGACGCCAGTTCTCTGGTCTTTTTCCTGCATCTCCTGGGACTGGACACAGTGGGACACGTCCACAAGCCGGGCTCGCCGCAATTCCGCAAGAATTTGGACAGGACGGAGCGTGGCGTGCGTGAGATTTACGAGGAATTCGAGCGTGTGTTTCCTGATAAGAGAACTGTCTACTTGCTGACCTCGGATCATGGGATGACCGACTCTGGTAATTGCCTTTGCCCTTTTGCCTTACTTTTCTGAGAATGCTGAATGCTGTTCTCTTATCTTATCTTTTCTTATCTCGTTATAGGTTCCCATGGAGCTGGCACCGCTCACGAAACAGACACACCCTTTATGCTGTGGGGAGCGGGCGTTGCACGCCAGGTGCCAAATCCGGGCGGCAGAAAATTTATGCCCAACGATCAAGGTCCACCGATGACGCTCCTCGAGCTAGAACAGGCCCAACTAACGCCGCTTATGTCAGCTTTAATTGGCCTGCCGCCGCCAATGAACAACTTTGGAACCCTGCCCATCGGCTATATGAATGTCAGCGGCGAGTACGAAGCCATGGCTGCACATTTGAATGCTCTGCAGCTCCTGGAGCAATATGAAACACTCCTAAGGCAGCACAATAAGGGACTTTTCGCCGGGCTTTTGCCTGCCTTCGAACACCTGCCCCCGCTTGCCATTGAAACGTACAAGACAAACATCAAGAAGCTGCGTTTGCACAAGGAACCCGTGCTCTCCCAGATCAAGAGCCAAGCGATGATGCAACACGCTCTCCAGGGCATCGATTACTATCACGGATATTACCAGAGGGCGCTCTTGCTGAGCACCACTGCCACCTTCCTGGGCTGGATATTCTATCTGTACCGCTTGCTGGCGAAGAACAAACACAGCCCGGTGGAGGTGGCGCTTGTAGAAAATGCCAAGCTGGTGAAGATGAGTCTAGCTCTCTCGGTGGTTCTGTTAATGTTGTTCCTGCTGCTGCAACGAACACCGCTGGACATACAATTCTACCTGATGCTGCCCATCTTTCTCTGGCTTAAGGCTGCCCAGCCCTTGACAGCCACTCCGCAGCCCGAACGGGCGTACAGTGCTCCGGCTTTGAAGACCACAACGTGGCAACTCCTGTTGATAATCGTTTGTGCGGAGCTGATGGTCTTCACCTTCTTCGACCGCCGCCTGATCTCGCTGTGCTTCGTCGCCTTTGCCTGCTACAACAACAGTTGGAGTAGCTTCCAGCCGAAATCCCTGGAGCTCTGCCGCTGGCTTGCACTGGTCCTGATCCTGGCCGGCTTTCCCTTGCTGCCGCCATCGGTTGGCTATCAGAACTGGTTTATGCTCCTGGCCGGTGTTATTGTGATTCCAGTGAACTCCCTGTGGAGGACCAAGGCCAGATTGAGCTTAGAGAATCACACCAAGTACTGCAATGTCCTCATTCTACTCAATACCATTCTGTGCGCTTATCTCCACGGCAGCGGTACGAATATTCCGTTTCTGCTGAAAATGTTCAGCTGGCTGTACCTGGCCTATGCCTTCGCTTCGATTGTCAGGAACCACGAGACAAAGCTGGAGCTTCGCCTGGCACAGATCGCCTTTAATTTGGGATGCCTGTATGCCACCCTGTGCACCTCCTACGAGGCGGTGTTCGTTCAGCTGCTGGCCATGGAACTGGGTCTTTCGCTGCGCGCTCAAGGTGGTCAGGTGGAGAAGTCTGTACTGCGGCTAGCCTTCACCCTGCTCCTGTACACCTTCTTCTCGCTGTTTGGATCTGGCAACATAGCCTCCATCAGTTCCTTCGATCCCAACATTGCCCGCTGCTACCTCAGTCACTTTGCGCCGTTCGTGATCATGGGCCTGGTTCTGCTGAAGCTTCTCCTGCCCGTTGTCCTCATCATGGCGGTGGTGTACGCCAACAGTGAGTTTGTGCGTCAGCATGAGGAGCAGATCTACATTTGCCTGCTGCTAATCTGTGATGTGATGGGACTGAACTTTCTGTTTCTGGTGCGCAATCAGGGCTCTTGGCTGGACATTGGCTCGTCCATATCGCATTTTGTCATCATGGAGGTGACTACCCTGGTGATATTGGTCCTTGCCCAGGTGGCCAAATTGCTGCTGCAACCCCAAGCCGGGGAGATACTAATGAACCTGCCGCTGCGGCTCATCCACTGGGGGGAGGAACCCCCCATTAGTGCAAAGCCAAAGTAAGAGATTTTGACCAAAAAGCTAAGCTTAAACATTTATGTCCGATAATATTTACAACACTAATTAAGAATTAGTAACATACACATGTAAATCATAGAATCTATATGCTAGGAATGTGTCTGTGTTTTTGGGTGTGGGTGTGGTTGTGGGTGCTGGATGAATCGATTGCTTGGGAGCTTCTCGCTAAAACCAGTATTAAACTTGGCTTGTTTCATATTTCTGTGCCATGAACAAATTCAAGCTTTACCAAATTATATAATTTAGTTTAATGAGGATCTTTGAAAAACAAAAAATACAAATTTGAAGTTACAGTCCTTAGTCCTAGCTTATCGATTCACCCTTACTTTTTGTTGTGTGTGCGTGTGTGTGGTGTGTGTCATGGCACGACGACATCTAATGAGTAAGTGAGTAAACAGCAGCAGGGTTTCCCTTTCCCGGTTATTAATCTTTAAGATATCGCTCCAGCGGATTAAATCCCTGGCGTTTCGGACTGGCCGTCTCATCTGGAAGTTAAGGGATCAGATCAGTATCAGCATAGAGTTCTCTCTAGAGGAGGCAGGATGGATCTATCACTCACTTGACTGTGTCGCCGGCTTGACGGTGGTGGCTTTCTCCCGAGGTGACGCCTGCAGGCAGTTGAGCCATTCGGCCAGCGAGATCTTCTTGTCGCCATTGATGTCACAGTACCTGGGCATCTTCTTGCCGCATCTGCGTAGATTGCTAAAGGATGGAAGGTATAAACTTAAACCATAGCTTCTAATATAATCTCTGTGTAAAGCTCTCACCTGGCACTGGTGACTAGATCCCGAAAGACCTTCCACTCCCGTCGCTCCCACGACTTGTTCTTGTTCTTGTCCAGATAGACAAAGCTCAAAGTGGCAATCCTTTCATCCTCCGACTTCCACAAGGTGGAGTTAGCCCTGTAATTTAAATATTACAAATTAGTATATAACTCGAATATTTTAAATGTAAAACCTACGCTGTGGTGCTGCTGGGCAGAAGGGAGGTGTTGAGGAAGGCCTTCAACTCGCGCAGGAACTGTGTCTTTCGTGGCTCAGTGCAACCCTTCATGGGACGCACCACCACATCCTCTTCGCACTGCGGTCGCTTATTTTTGACAGATGTGCCCGGAATGCTCTTGCCCGTATCCTCGTTGACGCACCAGCAGTAGGATGTGGAGGTATAGCACTGGACACGCTGATAGCGTCCATCCGGCAGGCACTGAGGCACAAACAGCTTGCCGCCGCCATGCTGTGGATAAAGGGAAATATATAATTAGAGAGGCGATAAGATAAGAAGGAGGTGAAGTCACTTACTCCCTGCTCCTCCAGCGCCACAGATTGGTCCATCCAGCAGTTGGACTCGCTCTCGGTATCCTGGCTCGTTGTCTCCGGCTTGGAGTTCAGCACTGTCAAGATATGCGCGTTAACATACATTATATTCTGCCCTTTGGAAGCATGACCCAATGAACACCACCGAAAAGAAATGATATGAAATGAGGATCTGATCTTATTTCATACGAAAGGGTTTTGGGGACAAGACTAAGTCTATATAAGGATGATGTATGATTGATCAGATGTGGTATATATCGAGTTAAAAGTTAAACTATATAGAAAATTTCGTATTCTGTGATGTATCAACATTTTAAAAATCGAAAAATATTCCATTTACAAGAATTTTGAATTTATTAATCTCTCTTTCGATAAATCAAACAGAATCAACTTAAATGTTGATACATTATCAGTGATCCGAAGACAGAAGGAGGCTTGGGTTAATTTACACACAAAATCTACGTACTATACAATGATGGGATGTGGCTACGTGAGTTGGGCAAATCCCCTCCGTCCGACTCATCCTCCTCGCCGCCATAGCCCGTTCCGCCGTCCTCGTAGTTATCCTCGTTATCCTCACTGCCACCACTCACATCCTCGGAGTAAGTGTGCGGATGATGGCCATGGCCGGTGGCACTGCCAATGATATTGGTGTTGGTATGATCGCGATGATTGCCATTGGATTTGGTGGAGGTGGTGCTGTGGACATGGTAATGGGTGGATTGTGGTGGAGCGGTGGCTGCACTGCTGGCCAGGAGGGTAACAACGGCACTACCTGGTGAGACAGGTGAGACATACATACGTGGGAGAGATGAATTTAAATGCTTGAGTAACGGGGTAAATGGGTGTTAAGCTCCGTTAAGCTCTCAACAAATTATGCGTTAATTGCTTTTACTCTTTTACTCACGATTGTTCAACTTATTGGTAAAGCAGATACTCCACTCCAGCATATTGAGCTTCTCGTCCTTGGTGACATCACAGTATTTGCCAAAGGTCCTGCCACAGCGACGCGGCTTTACATTCTAAACCAAAGCAAGATTAAGGCTTTGCCAGAATAGCCACTCACAGCCTCACAGTTGAAATAATACTCACCTTCCTCAGGACCTTCTTGAGCTCCCTCACCTCCTGTCGATCCAGCAACTGATTCCCATCCGTGTCCAGCTTGGCGAACTTCCACTCCAGGATAGCGGCATCTGAAAGCGATGGCTGTCGCAGGAAGTTCTGCGCCTCGTCGCGAATGAAACGCATCAGATTGGCGTTGAACATGGCCCGATGCGTCTTGCTGCAGGGCCGATGGGCAGCAGCAGCTCCCGACTCCGAGCTTCCCTTGGAGGCAGCCGAGGTATCCGAACTAAAGCTCAACTGGTGGGCGGCCAGACGACGACGGTTGCGCCGATAGGCCCGGCAACGGGGCTTACCCCTTCGCGTTGGCGTCGAGGTATCCTGGATGGGCCTGCCCTGACTGTCACTGCACCAGCAGGGTCCCGTCTTGCCATAGCACTGCATGGCCGCATAGTTGCCATCCTTCCGGCAGCGAGGGACAAAGTAATCAGGATCCCGAGCCTGCTGCCGCCGGGCATACTTCACTGCCTCCAGACAGGCTGAAAAGGAAGGATTTGTATTGAGTTTTTGAGTTTTTTCGAGTGAGGTTCTTGTTGTTGATCTCTTTACTCACCGTTGCAGGACTCGTGGTACTTGAGGCTCACCTGATGGCCGCCGCACTGCGCCCGCAACAGGTGACACCTGGTGGGATAGGTCTGGCCATCGGTGCCGCAGACGGGACCCTCGTTATCATCGCACTCGCCCTGCTTGGCCGCGCAGGCGGGTAGCTTCATCTGGGGGAAGGAGGAGGAGCAGGAGGAGACAGTGAGGTGAGGTGCGGGTATGGCGAACACGCGTAAAATGATTTACTGCACTTATGGCCGGGTCTGCTGCCAGTCGCCGCCAAGCGTCTGGGCTTTCGGCTCTGACTGGAATACGAATTCGGAATATTGACACCGACGGGGACGGGGACAGCGCTGGGGGAGAAGGAGGAGGGATTCGAAGCTAATGCGAAAATCAAAGTTGTCAGGCCCATACACAGCCCCAAAATCCCCACCAAAAATGAAATAAATAAAAAAAAAACCAAACCGTATTATGGCAGCCGCCAAGCTTCGCGACCAACTGGCTGCCGGCTGAGTGCGCGAATTCTTGTTTAACCCACAAAAAATCACATAAGCGCGTGTATGTAAATCGGAGATATATATCTGTATCTATATCTATATATATATTTGTATGTTCACACGGGAAGGAGGAGGCCCAGTGCAGCCGCCAGCAGCGCCTCTTGTCGCCAATTTGCTGCGGGCAAAGCCCACGGCCCACGGATATTTATGTATCGTGTCTCTCGGACATTAATTAGATTTTGCTGTTTATTGAAAAGTGAAATGCGTCAAGCCATCTAAATGTCCCATAACCGAAACATGTTTCGGATAAGATATGAGGATACTAATTGAGGTGCTGCTCTTGCTTGCTATGTACACTATATAAGTAACCAAGAGTAAGTGAGTTTTAAGGCTACAGTTGATCTTGTCTAGCGTTGTAGCTATTTTAAATATATTTAAAAACATATATTTACTATTTATTATTTCAATGGGATTTTTTAAAATTAGTACAGATCTTGACGATAAACAATATTTACATTAATATTTACATTATCAGAGATAGAGTTTTTATCTTTAATATAAATTGAAGGCCTAGGGAAACCCATGGACTACATTTCTCGAATAAAAATTTAACCCTAAGAACTGTAACAATCATCCTTAGTTATACATTTTTGTAAATTCCACTCAAAACAATAAATGAATGGATTATAAATATGAAAGTTTTGTAATCTCAGACCTTAGAGTAAAAAAAAACCCCAGGAAAGTCAATATACATAATAAGAACCCCACTGCTGAGTGTTAAATACCGGGAGCTCTCTTCCCCCCCCCACAAGAAATGTTATACAATTATGAGTAGCAGCAATTATACCTGTCCCAGTGTTGTCTCGATGTTGCCACAACATACACACACACACACAGTGTGTGTACATACACCCAAATAATGTAGAATGTCTGTAAACAATTCGAGTTCGTTTTCATTTTTGTGGGCATCGAGCACGCGCTGCCTGGAAATCGGAGTGCGCAGGTGATTTTCGACTCCCCCCGACGGGGTACATATACACATATATAGACACATAAAGGTATAGATATAATATATACATATGTGCATATATATAATGCTGCAATCGGCAGATCGGATGGCTGTTCTAAGAAGTGGGGCGTAGGGCATCTGGTTAAGAACTCGATTCCCTGGCATTGGGCAAATGGAAATTTGGGAATTGGAGACTACCATGGCAGGCGAATAAAATATTTGGAGAAATTAGAAGAGGGAATTCGGAAAGATATATTTCCCAATAAGAAATTGTATTAAAAATATAAAATCAGAAAATTAAATATTTCAAAAAAGAAATATTAATATTTATAGGTTCAGGTTTTTATTTTTAGTTAATAATTTCTTTCTGTGTAGCTTAACCCCCCCTATAAGCTTTTGCACACACACCCCTTTCCTTGGGGAATGTCTCTTCCAATTGGGAATGCAAATGACATATTTGCTAGCGATTATCCAAGCTTTAAATAGGGCGTTATCCCGAAAACGTGCCTGGAGTGAGAATCCCCACACACCTGGAGCACCCTGTTGCGCCCTCTCTTTCTCTCCTTCTGAATCTCCTGAAGAGAGGAGAGCTACAAATTATAAAAGGAGACAGCTCAAGGATTGTTACCGAGATAACGACAAAATTATTGACTGACAGTTCTCACGCTCGCCGAACAAGGTGGGAAAGCGGAGGCGATGGGGAATGGGGGAGGAGGAGGTGGAAGCTCGCTCCACACTTTAGTACTTCTTCACACTTTGTCATCATCAGCCAGCTTAGTGGCATTGGCAGAAATAAAAATAAAAACTAAAAAAGAGCCTAAGAAGGAGGCTTAAAAAAAAGAGGCGGCTGGCAAAAGAAATCGCTTTTGACTTGTGACCATTTTGTGTTCACCTTTTTGCACCTCACCTCCTTCTATCTTTCTTATTCTTCTTCTTGTTTTCTGCAGGAACACGAAACACGTTCGTCCCTCGTCGGTCAGATGAAACAAAAACAAAAATCAAGGCAGCGGAGAGGGGGAGCAAGGGAAGAGAGTAGCCGGCAGACTCTCTTCTTAGAGTTTGGCAGACTGCGCGGCGGCGGACAAGCTGTGATGAGGGGAAAACGAAGGAAGGAGAAGGAGAACGGCACAATCGCAGCTTCTTTGCTTGCATCTCCTTCTTCTTCTTCTCCGATTCACTCTCTTTGCCTGACTTTTTGGTACCTTTTGATACCTGGAATATTCAAGTGTTTTCCCGGGATTTAAAAAGTGATCGCTCTTTGAGTGTGTACGCGGTGATGTCTTGGCAGATTGTTTTGCAGGGTATGATAATTATGCTCTTATCATTAATATCGTTATTTTTAAGGGGATTATATGTACTCTTAAAACAGCTTAATTTTATATCTCTATAAGCAATATCTTTATTATAAGGGGTTTTTAAGCTTATAAGAGGAAATTTAAGATCTTTTTTATAACATTTATCTGATGCGATCAATTGTAATTCTAATTTTTAAAAGTTTGGAGTATATCGATCTTAAGTAGGATTCCAAATAAAAATGCTATTAACAGGATATTACATAAATATAATTTTAAAAAACGTATAAAATTGACTGGTCAAAAGGGAATCGAAATAAGAATACTTATAGCTTTTTGTATACTAAAAAGTTCAGATCCCTTGTCAAAGACACTGATGTGACCTAAAAAGAAACCCCTTTGAAGGTAACAAGGGTCTCAAAAATTAAAATAGTCTTTTATACATTTATAATTATTTTCAAATCCCTGGGAAAGTATAATCTACTGGGATCAAGAATTATACCTAAATATTTGTATTCGTAAACCCTTAACAACTCCCCCTAACTCTTTAATATCTCTATTAATTTTAAAAGTTTTCCATTCGCCATGTTATTCCTTTTTTGAGGCACACCTCAATGCATTTTGGTAGCCAAACTTACCGACTGATCGTCCTCACTCCTTCCAGTCGCTATCAGGACCGCCAGCCAGGTGACGACGAAAACACATCTCGCCAGCATTTCACTTTGCAGTTCGATTTCGTTAATTAACTGTTCTTTCAGGTGGATACTTTATTAGGTGTGTGTGTGTCCGTTTATGTGTTAATTGCGTTGTGTCTCTCTCATTATAATCCGATTTTTGTGCAGCAACCAAGAAACTTTTTCGCAAAGTCGCAATTAGATTTTCCCCGTAGAACTTTTACTTTGCCGCTTTCCGATTTTCCGATTTTATTTATTTACCGATTTCCGCGGTCTATTTATAGTGAGGCGGCGTGTGTGTGCATTAAGGTAAGGTGTGTTCTGGGCAGATCTTCTGTTTATATAATGTGGGTTGTGTGGCGTCTTTATGTGTGCGATTTTGCCGCAGTTTCGTTTTGCTTTTTTTCGGTTCGTTTCGAAAAAGAGCAAGCGCAGAGCCGAGGATCACTTTGGTTGTTATAGCTCCGGAGCCAACTGCAAAAATCCAACCGAACGACGCCGAGTTCCAAACACGACTGGCTGGCCGCCCAGCGGTGGCCGCGCCTCGCCTGGGATCTGGATATAGTGGAGTGGAGTGGCAGTGGCCCAAACCGACTGCCACCGTGCCGTGAGAGATCACGATCGAGGCGGGTTCTCTCTCTCTCTCGGATCGGAGGGCAGTGGCGGCGGCGACGGTGAAAGCGGGATCCCGCTGTCGCCAAAGTGTCTGGCGTGTCGCTTCCAATATCTTATCTTTGCGACTCCGACTCCGAGAGACCGGACAGCCACTACAGTAGAGACTGCGTATAAGGGTTCATGAAAAACTGAAACTATAGATCAAGAATTTTCGAATTTATCAGAAATTTTAAAACTTTTCGCAGATATTTTTTATCAAAATTATTAAGGCATAAATATTTATTTAGCTTAAGAGAAAGGAAAATCCATTAAATCCTAGATGGGTCCAAGGCAGAAATAAAACATTAAATGAATGTTAAGAATGTTAAGGGATCACTAATCCCAATAATAATAATATTCAGTAGACTTATCTTTAAGGTTTCTTTTAAATAATGTAATTCCCAACTGGTTTCGGTTAGGAGGATATCAGATTTAATTTTAAATTAATAGGCAATCGTTATTAAAATAAGACTATTTCAGAAGTTAAATAAATATATTTAAAATCACAATGATAGTCTTTATCTCTAAGCTCCCTCCATTTCTCTAACCTTGTAATTCCCAACTGGTACCGGTAACGAACATAGGTCTACCCCTAAAATGATGATAACTACTAAAGTATCCACTTCACTCTTTCAAATGTTTTTTAACCTAAGTATGTACTTCATATTGAACTCTCTGTTACAAAAAATCACTTAACATAAATTCGCCTTAGGGATTACCCACTGTAGGCAGCATAAAAACGATCGCAGACGGTGTGTGAGAGCACTTGTGTGTGCGTGTGAAATTTATCTTCCTTTGTGCATCTCAAGAGGTTGCCTCACCAACAACAAAAGCAACAAAAATCATCTAAAACAAAGCGGCCAGCAGTTCCACCAGCTGCTCTGGCCCAGCCAGCGGGGATCGAGGAACCAGGGAAACCAGGGGAAAACGTGAGTCGTCGAGGGCCCGGGCCCCGCTCGCTCCTGTGATTTATAGAGCCGCCGCGGCCGGCCAAGGAGTCCCGCGTCCCAGGTTCACCTGGCGGGAGGAAAGACACAGAGAGAGAGAGAGAGAGGGAACGCAGGCAGAGACGTTGCTTTGCCGCTTGCCTCCGATGTTTTCGGTGTGAAACCTGCCAGACAGTCTGACGGCAGCGATAACTGCCACTGACTCCCCCTTGGCTCACTCCTGGTATATAGCATATAGCAAGATTCCCCTTCCAACCTCTTGAACAACCGCCCCTGGTTCTGCTTTGTTTTCGGCTGTGCCACACTCTGTTTTGTGGTGTTCTTCAACGATTGGAGTTTGCACTGGAGAAAAATGTTGAGCAATTTTATATTTTTTAGAGATGTTTTTTAAAAATTGGACTTGGGTTTTTGATGTAGATAGGATATGGTAGAGGATATCCTTAAGAAAACCCCCAAGTCATGATGTGCTTTCCATAGTAGAAGGCATTACCGAGACCTCAAAACCTCCAGAGAATTCAACATTTTCCTTAACTTTCTCTTTCTTAAGATACTTTTCAAAGAGATTTGAAACTAAAAAAGTTTTACCGACATGAAAAACAAATAAATACCCAAGTCCTTACCTAATTTTTTCTCCCTGTATAAATGGTTAACCAAAGAACACTTTCGAGCGGTGCAAGGAGGCGGGGTTCTGGACTCAAGTGGAGTGGACTGGCAGACAGTATGACGCCAAAATGCAAGACAAGACAAGACCTGGTCGATAACAAAGGTAAACAGGCAACGTGCAACGGGGCAACCGGGCAGCAGCAGCGACCAGCGAAGGAGCAACTGAAAAGCCTCGGTCGTGGGATCCTATCCGATCGGGATTGCAGCGCTCAACTGCAGATACAGATACAGATATATAGATATAGATACACATACGCCGGCTGACGCAGATACAGCACAGATACGGGGCATTTACCAAGTACACCCGCCTCCGACGCCTTGTGTGTGTGCCCAACTAATCATTGTGTGATTCTTGTTTGTTTATTTGTCCGGCTTTATGAAGAGACTTTTCGGTGGAAATTATTTATTGTCGCCTGTGTGTATGTTTATGTATCTGGGTATCTGTATCTGTATCCAAGTATCTCTGAGTAATCGAGCCCCTGATCATCTCTGTGAGTGCGCAGCTCTTCAACTAAATACTTAGCTAGAAATCGAAACGATTACCGGATCTGATCAGATCAGCGAATTTTAATTATTTCGGGTACGACAATAAATAATATCCGGCTGTAAAATAATTTTCATTGTTTATATGAATTTTTCTGCGTTTTCATTTTCTTCTAAGAGAGTTGGGTATTTTGAAGTTAGGATCTAAATATTCCTTCAGGTTAAGGAATCTTGAATTAAGGTCTTGAAGAAACGTAGAATATAAATATGTATTTTAAGTGATGTCAGTGACTCAGAACCATTAAATATATTTTCTAAATATGCATAATACATAGTTTATTTCCCGGAAAACCTTTAAAAAGAATGCAGTTTATCAAATCAGCAATAACTTAAACTATTAAATCATATATAGAACTGATTATCACAAACCGGTTGCTAATCTAGATAACCTATAAAAGACGACTGTCACTATTAGCAACCAGAACAGTGTTTATTTCTCTTTCCCAACATGAAGTTCACAATTTTCCTGGCACTAGCTCTGGCGGCGTTTTATGTGGCTCAGGCGGAGCCTATACCAGCAAAGGATGCCCAGGAACTAGCCATAGAACAGGAGCAGGATAACCCTAGTCCCATCCAGGAGCTGAGCCACCTAAGACGCCTGAAGCGTGCCAATTGCTCAACCTTGCGGTGTGCTGCTTTTTGTGCCCGAAAGAGACTTAATGGTATCTGCAGTAAAGGAGACTGTCAGTGCCATATTTAAAACTAAGGAAACTAAAAAACCAAGTAAACCTTGGTGGCTTGCTTGGTGCAAGCTCAACCCGTTAAGGAGGAGGCTCTTCAGGATTACGTCCTGGGAGAGGCGGATCAGATTGCCGACCAGGCTGTGGCAGAGCATAGTCGCCAGAAGCGTGCCACCTGCGATCTGCTGTCCAAGTGGAACTGGAACCATACCGCCTGCGCTGCCCACTGTCTGGCCAGAGGGAATAAAGGTGGATATTGCAATGATAAAGCTGTTTGCGTGTGCCGACGTTAGCTTGAATCAGATGAGGGAATAAACGTTATGATCTTGACCGAAAATTAAATATTACAAAATAAATAAAAACCTATAATTATAATTAAATATTTATATTTATTTTAAATTTATAAAGCTCTGAGGGTATTAGATACTTTGAATTTACATTAAAAAATTCCGAAGGAAAGAAGAAACTTTGTGAAGAAAATATTCTAATAACAAATTTCCATTGCATTTAAAATCAAACTACAACTTTAAGTCTTTCTCCACAAAGTCACATAACAACCTGTCAGTGTCTATTTATGCACTAATCGAAAACGACTATGGCATAGTTTATTTCCCGTAAATCTTAAAAAATAAAACAATATATCAAAACGGGAATATCTCCAGCTCTTATGTCGTATATAGAATGATTATCATAAACCGGTAGACGACCGATTAACTATAAAAGACGACTGTGACTACTAGCAACCAGAACAGTGTTTAGTTCGATTTTCCAACATGAAGATCACATTTTTCCTGGCTGTAGCTTTGGCGGCGGTTTATCTGGCTCAGGCACTGGAACCACTTCCCAAAGAGGATTCACAAGAACATCTCCTTGAACAGGATACAGGGAATACCTTCCAGGAGCCAGGACGCCAGAAGCGTGCCTCTTGCTCAATCGATCGGTGTTCTGCTATTTGTAGCACCAGAGGAAAGATGAGTGTTTGCCGTAAAGGGTCATGCAAATGCTATTGAAAATTTGCATATATGTACCTTCAGATAAGAAATTCAATTACTTTACAAATATGAATTCAATATAAATTATAAGTAAATAAATGGTGGTCTTGTGTATTTAAGATATTCTTACAACAAAATCTTCACAAAAATGCTTAAAAATCAACCGAAATGAATATAGAAAATGTACTACCCCTCATCTATTTACGTAAAGGCTCATCCAGACGGTTCTCTATGAATGATCTGTTATCTCTAAACGTTGATCAATTACTATACTTTCTGTTTTGCGGGGTCAGCAAAAAAGGTATAGCAACTATTTCCGTCGCATTTCCGATTCCTATAGTTTTTCGCAATATAAATAAGGCAAAGTCTTATCAATTAACTGAGACATCTAGAAACGATCGGCACTACGGAAAAAAGGAGGAAATACGAAGCCAGAGAGTGTGAGATATATACACGAGACACTTAATTAACGCCAATTACATTGGTTAATAAGAGTATGTGGAAATTATCGCCGAACGCGACCGAGTTGTGGGCTTGTGTCAATTTACGAGCGTTTTGCCGGTTAATTACACGATTTGATTGCATTCACATTGCGAGCAAAAGAACATTGAGAACCGCTCGCCAGCAATTCTACACTTGCACTGAGTCTTCGCTTATCAGCGGGCTATATAGCATAATCTCTGAATGGCAGACGAGCGAGAGCAAACAGAGAAAGGCACAGAATATAGTGCAAATCGTACTCACAAAACTCTTCTAGCTTTACTTTCTTCTGAGATGCTGGTATGCCGAATTTTAAACTTTGCGCGCCGATAAATATCGATTTTTGGGTTATCAAATAGACAGCCATAATTAAATTTTATTGAAACTAAAAACAGGATTGTGTTGTGCAGCACAACTTGTGCTAATTTATTTTAATAATTACATATAAAATTCTTTAATTCTTTAATATAATTTTTATTGCTTTTAACCTTTGCCTATATTTTAATTATTTTAAAAATTGTTTTTAACCAAACTAAAAGTTTGTAATTTAAAATTTGTTCCTTAAAATATTACAAATCTAGCTAAAGTTTCAATAATTTAAACTTAAAATTCAAATATTAAAAGGGTCACCTTAAAAATATTTCTGTCACACGGGCTACCTATCGATAGACCGATAGTAACCACTTGCTAAGGTTTCGTAGAATTATTTACTAGAATTTCTCGTGGGGACTTGCGAAGACAAGTGACGTCGACCCACCGTTCTCCCGCCGCCACCCCGTCGACGGAATAAATTAAATAGAATAACACTTATCGCTCTGCAACCGGGCAACAAAAACCACGTCGCTCTTAAGCCGCCGTAAATACAACTCACGACATTATCAACGCCGCATTTTCAAACCGAACGCGCTGTGTTGCTGACGTGGTTGCAATTGTTAATTAGTTTTCACAGTTTATAATTGTTAATTAATCAATAGAAACGATGCTGGCAAAGACTCTAATCCTGTTCGGCCTACTGGCCTTGGCCCAGAGTTACAGCTTCACCTCGCAGGAGGTAAAGTGTCACGGTACGTAGAGGAGTTCAGTTCAGCAACAGGCGGCTGTTCCACTTGTTGGCTCTTGTGGCTAATGGTAATTCATATCTCGCAGTGTGCAAGGCCACGGTAGCGGAACTGGAGGAGGCGATAGCCAAGGAGGATCCCCATAAGATGGCCGATGTGAGTGGCTTCCGGCTGGATGCCCAGGGGAACTCGATTAGCAAGCGGGTTCGTCTCATCAAGTCGGAGATGTTCCTCACTGAACTGATGGAGAAGATATGTGAGTAGCATAAATTATAGTTATTCTCACTATTATTTATGATTTACTTAAATTCTTTATCGCCCTTTGAAGTGGCATTGAAAATGTGATAAGATTTCCTATTGAAACAAACTCCCCCATATTTTTTCTAGGTGAGAAAATGGACGACTACCTGAAGGCCACCTACAAAAGCAATGGCAAATTCACACTTCTTAAGATGATCGTCGACGGACACATGAATCCCGAATCTTCATTGGTGGACTTTGTCCAAGACGGCGACCTCAACAAGAGCCTGGGCCACTTCTGTAACGAGGTCCTCGAGGACAATGACGAGGCCTTCATTAAGGCTTTCCAGGCCGAGGAGCTGGGCAATGATCTGGACATTAAGATCTGCTCAGAGCAGGCCAAATACTGCAATGAATCGCCTACCCAGGAGGAGTACAACTTCGATGACAAGGAGGAGCTGTAGTCAAGCAGCCCTGAGGCTTAGCCTAGTCTAATTAACGAATTTCCTTGATCGCCACCGACTGTGCTGATCGTCGTACTGAATAATGTTTAGCTAAAGTAATTAAAAGAACACAGAAACCCACAAAAGCCGATTGTTAACAATTAGATACGACAATAAATTTGATGTGCAATGCTGTCCATTTAACATTTTATTGGCGCTTGTTTAGTTTAAATCGTTACCGAGTATCATTCTTCGTTTTGCTCTGGTTTGCTGTAAGGAAACCCGGTTTAAGCTAAACCTTGATTAAGATTAGGCACCTCTGCTACTACTCACGGCTCATCATCGGCGGTAACATTGCGCAGCATCTGGTGGCGAATCACTAAAAAGGGAGCCCCAAAGCCCAAAATTCCCGCAATCGTGTACCACAAGGTAAAGCGGATTGGACTGTCCAAGCCAAAAGGCATATTCTAGCATCCAACAGATTAGTTGCAATTCTATTGTACGGGGAAAAGCACTTACCACTCCAGGACAACCGCCTGAGTAGCCATGTCCTTGTCGAGTTAGTGTTCCGTAGACTTTACGAATCGAAAGGCGCAGTGCAGGCCACATAATTGAATTTTCAATAGTTGATTTTTGTGAAACAGAAATAGTTATTTGCTTGCTGACAAAATGGAAAGTCATTGACGACTCTATTTGCCTTTTTGACAAGCTATTGACATTGCTGGATTCACTGCCTACTGTTTATATTAATGCTAATCCAAGGTTTCAAGATCGAAGCCCGACTATATCATAAACCAATCCTGGAATGGGCGAAAAATAGCTAAAAAGCGTACCTTTAGTTTTTTTTAATTCCTTCTTTAAAAGTATCCGCGAAGAATGTTATATCCCTTAGGTAAGCCTCCTTTAGACCTCTCCAAACATCTGCTCCACCTTACGAATACCTCTTCCTTGTGCCCGGCCAAGAAAATATACCCCATCCTTTCGGGTTCTACGGTTATGGGGTAACTTTATTTCGTTTCCACTTTCCACTTAAATTTAAGCTGTAACACACTGCCATGGCCTCCGCAAGCAAGGCTACATCTGTAAACAACAACAAATTGTGTAAATAATGGCTTAACCAAGAAAGTTCTAAATAACTAACCTTACATTTGTTGTTGTTGTTGTTGCTAGAATCGCCTTACTTCTTCAGCAGCTGGTGCCTCACGATCAGGAAGGGCGCTCCGAAGCCCAAAACACAGCCAACGGTGAACAGGGCGGTGATCCTGTACTTGTTGGTCAGGCCAAAGGGCAGGTTCTGCAGGGAAAACAAGGATTTTCACCAATTTGATTGATTTTCCGGCAGGATTATGTGGTCACGGGAATTATGTAACCCATGGAAAATGAAGATATCAATCCACTCACCTCGCCGGGGACGCCGCCATGGCCGCCGAAGCGGACCATCGACTGGGAGAAGTTGCGTGCAATCACACTGCTGCGGCCCAACATTTTGCAATTTGATTTATTTGATAATAATTCCAGAAAAGCAGAAGTTCGCTGAGGTGCGCAGAATAGAGATGGGAGTTTGCGAAATTGCTTCAGCCCTGGCGATAGTATCGGTAGGTTGTACCGATGTTTTGCTCCAATGAAATAATATTTGCAACATCGAGGTTTTATTAACCGATTCGGAATTGAACCCATTTTACTCACCGCTTCGGAGAATTTCACCCCATTTTACTTACCGATTGGACTTTCCATAGAAAAATTCTACACCATTCTTGTTGTTTGCGTGTAGACTTGTTTTTTTACATTTACAACCTTCCAAAAATATCGATATCAATTGAAAATATCGCACTTTCGATATTTGGGCAAACAAACAATCGTGATATAAATATACCATCTTTAGAAAAAAATTTCGATACATTGATGACAGCACGCGAGCGAGAAAGGCGACAAAACATCCAAAATTATTGCAAAATTAAAAAATTATAAGTGAACGCCCGCGTGACCCCTCTCCGCCACCAGAGCGGGACCTCGATCGGTGGCGATCCAGAAATAGTAGTGACCGTGAGCCGCGAAGTTTCTCAAATGAATCGCTAAATAAAAAGAGCAACAGCAGCAGCGAACACAACAACATCAAGTAGCAACGGGAAAGAACGGAAAAAGAAAACAGAAGGCAAAATGCTAGAACCGCCGAAATTCATCGAGAATGATATGTACGGCGGCAGCCGGACTTTTACCTGGCTGGCGGATATGGTGGGGCTCTCCGTGGATTTGGTAAGTAATACCATTTCAAAGAGTTCCTTGTTCTTTTACCTCCCCCGAACTCCGCCCGACTCCTCCGCACCGGAACGGGCGTGTGCACGTGTGCGTGCTGTGTACATACTTGTGTGAGAGTGTGTGACGCTGTAGAAATCTGGATTTTACTCTGGGAAGCTGGGAATCTGGGTTTGGGTTTCCTCCAGGTAGAATGAAAACAAAGGATTCTTGTCTCATTTGTTGGGTGCAAAAATAGTAATACATTTACCTGGCAACGCTTCGGCTGAGAAAATGCATTGTCGACTGGCCAAAATAACATAGTTTTCCTATATACAGTGAAGTCTCTTTAAAAATTACTACATTCATTTTTGAAAAGGTAATAGGTCAGGAAAATATATATAATTTATAATACTACAAATATTATTCTATTAAACTAAATAAATTATATTTTCACATTATTACATTTTCTTTATAATTTTATTGTAATATTTAACAAAAAATAAAAGTGTTATTTAATACCTTTGTTATGTTTAAAATAATCGAAAACCCTGGATTGAACCTTGGGATTTGTAATTTGTTTATTATATCGAGTAAACACCTCATCCGTGAAATTTGTAATGATTTGTTTGTGTTTATTATGTTATTTTTTCACCACATTTGGCAGCTAATCGAATTTGGCACTTGCCTCCGTTGGCCCCCTACTTTTTTTGTAGTTGCGGTTTCATCATAATAATAATTAAATTTAGACAACTTGAATTATGTGAATAGAGCTTATCAGTTGGGCAAGAACACTTGGGAATGAATAGTGGAATTTTCCATGCCGCACGCTTCTAGGGTTAAATTTTGAAATAATTGCCTGACGCATCGTTGGTTTCGTTAAATTTGAAATGTTTTGCATCATTTAATAGTGGGGTGAGAGGACACAGACATATAGTAGTTACTTAGCTGGCTTTTGGCCCCGTCGCATTACCCCTCTTTGGCAATATATTAAACCCCTTCTCCATCCATTAGCTTGCCGCAATGGGATTTGCATAACTGCAGCTGACGGCGCCGGATAGAATTGTGATTCACTCGGAGTGGAGGCATTTTCTGGCCCAAATCAAGTGAGAAACACACACACACACGTAATCACCGCGGCGCACACTAGTCATATTTTTCAATTCCGATGACCTAATACCAACATCCGATGTAAGGCCGCCGCCGCAAAACCCACACACATGGTGGCCGAGAAACACCGCAAGAAAACTCACCTTACTTTCCAGCTGCTATCTGGCCATTGTCTTTATCAAAAACGAAACAAAAAAAAAATGCTCGAAATCCAATTTGACTTCTTTCCATCTAAATATCTGTTGCCTCCCTGAAAGATAATTGAGTTTTCAGCGCTTCTTTTGTTTGCAAACAAATATCAGCAACAGCTGAACTGTGTGAGTGTGAGCACTGTTTTTTTTGTAGTTTTCGCTCAGCTGATGGTTGTCCAAATGAGTCGGTCCCCAAATACGGGTCTCCCTCGGTAGGGGGGACAAAAATAGTGAAGGGAGTTGTTAAAGATTACTTAAAAATATTTATTGAGGGTAAACAAGGCTGGATTTCTATCAGAATTCCACGTAATGCTTTCCTTCCTCATCACCTTTTTTTATTACATTGACTAATTCTTAGTCATTGAAATCTATACCATTTGGATAAGGGAAAAAGAATCGTAATAACAGTGTTATTTCCTTAATCTATTAGGAACTTCTCACACTTTTCTTTGTGATTTGAAAGTCAAATACCTATAAAGATATGTATGTGGTTTATTTAAAATTCTGAGATAATTTTAAGCTTGGTTCCAATTCTGATTTTGTAGGTCTTATTCCGAAATAGGTTTTTCGGGTAGGCGACGACACTATTTTTTTGTATGAACCGCTGAACCCGATATTTTATTCGCTTTTTTTTTACATTTTATTACGCTAATTCGCCACGAAGGCCGTAGCACGCAACTGCGCAAAACGCCGGTGAATTGGGCGATTGTTCCGTGGAATTGCCTCATGTTCAAGGCATCTACTATATAGTACTTAAATCTATATTGTACTCGTTGTAGTGATCTCTATGCAGGGGATCCGCAGCAGGGGAAAGTGCAGCAGCCTTTCGAGTGGCGTTAATGGTCTCAGACCCAGTACCGGCCGGTCGGTTGCGGTTTATTCTCACTAGTTTGTTTTGCTATCTGAACTTTTCATCCCACGCCGTCGCGCTTCTCCTTTACTTAATGGGGGTTAAAATATTAGTTACACTTGAATAAAGAAAATGTAGTTTACTTTATTCTAATTTTTTTGAAGGCATTTCGCAAGCTTAGTATCGCTTATAAATGAATAAATATCTTACCTATTATTTAACTACTTTAAAAGCTTACAAAAAATGTTAAATTATTGTTGCTAAATATTACTTCTCAAAAGTTATAGTTAAAAAAATGGTCATTATCAAATTGATTCACTTTCAAATTGATCGAAACTGATGCATTTTTAGGATTGAAATTTAGAAATAGCTCAAATATATTTTCTTAAGTTTAAAAACAATCGAAATAACCTCGCTCTTAGTATTTTCACCGGACTTGTGCTTTTTTCTGCGAGTATTTTATTAATAAACATTAATAAACAACTCGTCGCTGGTGTGCCTGTTTTACTTGTGTATACATTTAATAATAATACTACGTATTTCTCAATGTTTGCCTTGCCGACTGGGGAGGAGTCTTTAAACCGGATTGAGCGGTACGATCGAAATTAAATTGAAGAAAATATCAGTTGAGAATTACAGGGCAAGGGAGAGAGAAAGAGATAACAAATCCAGCTATTGACCTCTCTCCCTTTACCTCGCTCTGTGTGCAATATATGCATAGATTATACGATATCGCTGCGGTGACCTTGAGCTTTGGGGTGTCGCAGTTGCTTGAACCCGTTGCTTTTTGTGTTGTTTATGTCGTCTGCTTTGGTATTCGGCGTTATGTTTTTTTTTTTCTCCCTCTGCTTTTGACAGCTGTTTGGCGCCCATCTAACGGTTGTTTGCATACCCTTCATTTAAGCTTTTTGTTTTTGCAGCATATCGGTCTGAAAACCGCGCTGATTTATTGTTGGATTAATCATCAGCGTGACAACAGAACGAGTTAATTACTTTCGTTTTTATTTTTCGTTTCGGTTCGTTTGTTTTGCTTGGCTGTTTCCAAAACCGATTTCCATATCTCTGCATTCTTAACTCATTTCGCAATGCTCCTTTGTCTGCCATCTTCTTGCTTTCAAGTTATAACTTTTGCTTTTTATCGTATGTTCGTCGCTCTCGTTTTGCTGGGTATTTCTCTTGCCGGCTCTTTTACTGTTTTATTTTTAGTGATCACGCCACCTTTCGGTACGCGCATTGCCGCCCCTCTCCTTTTTCCTTCTCTTTTTATTTATTTATTTATTGTATTTTTCTTTTTTCGCACAATATTTGGCAAGAGGGGAGAGTGCAGCGTTTTAATCAAATGATTTATGGTTTGTTTCCATTGCCAATATATAGTATATATTGTGTGTGTGCGGTTCTCGCATGTTTGTTTGCATTTCCTATGTACATCCCTCTTGATTGATGGCTCTTGACATATCGGATATCTATGAGCACTACTATATTTAGGGAAAAGTGCAACAATTTAATGATAAGCTAGAACAGTGTATTTTACAGATTGCTTTTTGACTATAAACAAGTTACTTTGCGGGGGTTTATTATATGACTCACCAGGTTTGAGTGCTATTTAAAATGGGATTAGTCCCATATTTTCACCCCACTTTAAAACACATTATTCTTAATGTGATAATATTAATTCTGGTCCCCTAAATAGGGTTATTTACCTCAGATTTGAGGGTAAACATTTTATGTACTTCTTTATTGTATCAAAATTAATAAGGAAATTACTAGTTAAACCTTCACTGTGTTGTAAATCAAATTAAAATACCCTGGAGAAGCATAATAAGCATACCCAGTTAGGGTATAACAATATTATTATACAAAGAATGCAGTGCAATATTTAATTGTCCCACAAGTTCATCTGGTGGTAAATAACCACAAAGCCGGCATGGGGATAGGGACTAAGTCGCACGTTTTAAGACCAGCTAAGGAATGAAATTCCTGCGAACGAACAATGGCAGATGAGCCCACGCAAATTGCTGGCTCGGCACATGCAAGGGCCCTATTGCATTGTTCCTGGTCGGAATGAACCGAAACAAAACGGAACCAAGGCAACATCTTATCTTGGCATCCAGTGCTATCTCTTCATAATAACAAAAGGAGTGGGAGAAGGGGGAGAATCTCCACATTTGATTTTAAATTGTTTGCAATGCCATTTGACAATATTTGCAATAATTTCTTTGAACTACAAGTAGTAGGGTTTCCCCTGCAGGATGTTGGCAAGGAAGCACCACCTTAGAATTGGAATTCACGTTGTGGCTTTAAGTCATTTTGCGTGCCCTGAAATTCGATTGGTCGTGCACCTGAATTCATGCTCGATTTAATTATTTCACCTTGGGGCGCGGACACATGAGCCGTGTGTTCGAGGCCCCACCGGAGACCCTCGGTATGTCTGTGTACTTATTATGTGATTCGCCTCTCCCCCTGGCCAAGCCTCAGACTTGAGACAAAAGCCTCAGCCATGCCCTCAAGCTGGGAAGATGACTTCCCCTTCTTCCGCATACTCGACTCGCATCATGTAGTTTATGGTACGAATCCCAGCTGTCCTGCACTGGAATAAAAATGTATATTAAAGCTGGAAATGATTTTTACGTTTTAACAGAGATGTCCTTGAACAACAAGAATTATATCCTATCTCCTCTTTCCCTTCTTGCACCAAAATTTATAAATATATTTAAATCCTGTAACCTACATTTTCCGCCAGTGAGGTTTTTCTCCAACTCCATGCCAACAAGTTGTTCATGCTCGTCCACTTGTTGCCCTTCTTGTGTTAGTTCCCCCGTGCTCCATGCATGAAAACATAATTCTTGAGCAAGATTTTCCTTTCGTTTGGCTCTGTGCTCTGTGCTCTGTGCCTGGGTTTTAGCCATATAGATGTTGGCTGAGGCAAGCGATAACCGGTTTCCCACAGCAGCAGCAGCAATGCGAACCAACTTATTGCGCATGAGGTATTCGGTCCTCAGTATTCCGATGATGATGATGATTACAACATGCGTCCGAATGGGAAAACTGCTCTTTCGATGGCTATTCTTTTGGCCATCAGTGAGTGATTCACCTTGTAATCAGCTTGATTTCCCCCAAGTCTTTAATCTTAGAGAGCGAGAGCCTTGTATATCGGTCGGAGCTCATTGTTTTTTAGTCGACTTATCTCTGGTTATCAGACATCGTTCCAGGGCCGCCTTTATTTCTGACCTATGGCGTGAGTTCTGTGGGGCCTTTGATACGTGTCCCCTTTGTGCTACTTCCCGATACACAAAGGCAGATAGTGTAGGCGAGTATATCTATAAAGCAAGTACGTGTTATCGACGGACTGGTGAAGTGTATCCCCCCCCCCCCGTTCATTATGAAATTCGACAGCAGCGGAACTTGTAAGATGCCAAACAATATGCAGAGATAGCTACAGAAGATGTTAATAATTAGAGCATCTTCCAACTGAGTTTCTTACAAACGAATTACATAAATATCAATTTTCAGCAAGTAGGAAAGCTACAGTTGAGTGAGACCGACTAGGAGATACCCAAAGCTTAAAGATAAAATGATAAAATTAATGAAAAACTTAAATTAAAGACGTCGAAAGGCAGAAGAAAATGTTGACAAATGAAAACAATTGTTGATAATTCCTAAGAACATGTTGTGCAACACCCAAATAAAAACAAATGTGGCTATGAAAACATGTTGCAGAACTCGGACGGACACACGGGCAGGGCTGGATCGACTTGGCTGGTAATGCTGATCAAGAATTTATATTTAATAGGGTTTTAAATGCCTCCTCTTGCCTGTTTTCAGGTAACATTTTCAGTTGTCAGTGAGCTATAATACCCCTATTCTCTGTGGGTATTGTTTATTTAGTAACTAATTCCCCTTACCATAAAATGTAGTTTTAAATTTATTTAAATTATTTGTTTTGTTTCTGGTTATTTAATGTTCAAAACTTGCTTTATTCGCAAGAAGATCTTTGGACCCATCTACCGAACCGAGGCACATGTAGCCGTCACGTGTCGCTCTAGATTTGCAATTGTAATTCAAGAGAACATCAGCATCCCCCCCCGAGAATTGCGGTGACCAGTGCCTGCCGAGCATTGCACTTGATCATGGGCGATCGCTGATCACGATCACGCGTTGTGATCAATGTGCGCGCCCCCTCTGACCCCCCATGGCCTTGGCTTCTATTGCGATGCCGGGTTGTGCTCGAAGATCTTGGCGAAAATCGGTCGATATATGTATGCATGGCCGCCCTTTGCCGGTTGTCGGTTGTGTCATTGAGGTAGGAACGAACGGTAATTGGCTAATTTATGCTACACTCATTTGCCTTTTTCGCACGAGCGGTACGCCGTGTGCCAATGAATAAACAACGATTGCCCCAAATTAGAATCGGTGAGGTGGTGAGGCATCATGATATCAGGCAGTTAATTGATATCAGAATTGCTCTGACGCCTACTTTAAAACGCATTTAGCACTGTCCCCGATAAGAGGGGTGATAAGAAGTCGGACCACACCTAAGCCGAAGCCAAAGACATTGAAAACCAAGCAGCGGATGCCAGGGCTTGGGGGTTGGAGTCACTCTTATCATCGACTATCAGGCCGACCCGACACAATTACGAGCTGTTTGTTTGCCGTACAAAATTGTGCTATTATTAAAGCAAAGCACAGCGAAATCGAGCACTTAATCTGCTATACGTAATCATGTTCATTAATTAACGATTTGATTGCCAACAAGTGTGATGTGCAGCGAGTCAATGACTTGAATCAATAACACATTTAAAATGCGCCTTGGGGCATACCCATTCTCTATTCTCTATTCTCTATTGTTCCTTTGTTTCATTAACTAAAATCAAAGCCACATTTAATACATGTTCTTATTCATACTCTTTCTTTCAGGTAAACTTTTTACTCTGCCAAATATCGGCTCTCTTCCTGGCCTCGCTCTTCCGGTCCGTGCTGCATCCCTCGAAGGTGTCCAGCAAGCTAAGGCACACCTTCGCCCTATCGATTGGCCTGGCCTTTGGCTACTTTTGCTTTGGCCAGCAGGCCATTCACATCGCCGGTTTGCCGGCGATATGCTACATTGTCATCCGCACCCAGGATCCACGCATCGTTCAAAGGTAAAATTACTTTTCTTTCATGGAGTCCAAGCTAATTGTCCTGTTCCTTTTGCCGCAGAGCCGTTCTGCTGGTGGCCATGAGCTATCTGCTGTGCGTGCATTTGATGCGTCAGGTCTATGACTATGGATCCTATGCCCTGGACATCACCGGGCCTCTAATGATCATTACACAGAAGGTTACCAGCTTGGCCTTCAGCATCCACGATGGCTTTGTGCGGCGGGATGAGGTGAGTGGTACAGTTAACCCTTTTTTTTCAGCTATAACATTTCTTCTTCTTGACAGGACCTCACCAAGGCCCAGCAGTACCATGCCATTCGTAAAATGCCCACGGCTCTGGAGTACTTCTCCTATGTGTGGCACTTCCCGAGCATCCTGGCCGGTCCTCTTGTCTTTTACAAGGACTACATTGACTTTGTGGAGGGCTACAACCTGCTGAGCAGTCCACCAGGCAATGTAAGTTCATTTCATGTGTGTGTTTCTTTGCATATTTATAACCATATTTGGGTTATAAATGTAAATTTCACAAAGTGCAGAGGTCTGAGATTGTAAAGGAAAAGGTTAATGCAAAATGAATGCAAAGTTCTTTTAATTGAGAGCTGTTAAAGCTTTAATTACTTGAATTGAATTGAATTGAATTGACTTGAAATGTGTCTCCTTTTTTTCCAGGGCAATCTGGATAACAGCAAGAAGGAAGTGGTCCTGGAGCCTTCACCTACGAAAGCAGTCATACGTAAAGTTGTCGGCAGTCTGGTGTGCGCCTTCATATTCATGAAGTTCGTCAAACTGTATCCCGTGAAAGACATGAAGGAGGACGACTTCCTGAACAACACCAGCATGGTCTACAAGTACTGGTACGCCATGATGGCTACCACCTGCATACGCTTTAAGTATTATCATGCCTGGCTCCTAGCGGACGCCATATGCAACAACTCAGGTTTAGGTTTCACCGGTTACGATAAGGATGGCAACCCCAAATGGGACCTGATATCCAATATAAATGTGCTGTCGTTTGAGGTAAATATTTAATAATTGAGTAGCTTTCTTTGATACTAAAGATTTCATATTATTTTTTTAGTTTTCAACAAACATGCGCGATGCCATCAACAACTGGAACTGCGGCACCAATCGCTGGCTACGAACGCTTGTCTATGAGCGAGTGCCCCTCAAGTATGGCACACTTCTCACCTTTGCCCTTAGCGCCGTCTGGCACGGCTTCTATCCGGGCTACTACCTAACCTTCGCCACTGGCGCTGTCGTTGTGACAGCAGCGCGCACCGGCCGGCGACTCTTCCGTCATCGCTTCCAGAGCACGCAGGTCACCAGGATGTTCTACGACATCCTCACCTGCCTGATAACACGCGTCGTTCTGGGCTACGCCACATTCCCATTCGTTCTGCTTGAATTTATGGTGAGTTGTAAAATGAAAATGATTTCCCTTTCCCAAAATTGACTTCAAATTCGGATGGATTGTTAGGAAGCTAAAATTATGCATAATTTTAAGAATGGTTACAAATTTCTTAATTATTAATTTGGATTTTAATCGGATTTTAATTTGGATTTTAATCGGATTTTAATTTGGATTTTAATCGTTCTTCGCATGAAATGAAATCCTTATTTAATTGCCGGCTTACAAACTTTCCATACTTGCAGGATATTTCTTCCCCTCTTTCTCATGCATATCTTATTTTTTCTATACTTTCCCCCACAAAGATCAACAATCAATTTTTAACCGACTCTCCATATTCTGTTTCGCTTTACAGGGCAGCATCAAATTGTACCTGAGATTTTATTTGTGCCTTCACATCATTTCACTAGTGACCATATTTATTTTACCCAAGTTTATTCGCGGCGAGCGCCGGTCTCGTGCTGGAGTGGCCAACGGAGTGGCAACGGCAAGTGAAAGTTCCAGTCGCGTAACGGGCGCAACAGTAGCCGCCGCCGCCGCAACCTTGACCGCTGGCAATGATCTCAACAAGGATGAGGTGGAGGTGGAGGAGGAGCAGGACAAGCATGCTGCTCATCAGTGTAAAGTCAACACGCCAACACAACACCAGCAGCCAGCTGCTGCAGCTGCTTCACACAACATAAAAACAACAAAAGAACAACAACATCAACAAAAGCCAACAAACGAGCAAACGAACAATGTTAATCTTCGACAACGCCACCCACAGCAGCTGCAGCAGCAGCCACATCTGGAGAAGATGCCGATGCCGAGCGCCCGTGACGCCGTCAGCGTGCCCCATGACCAGTGCGAGATGGATCAATTGTCCAGCAAACTGAAGGAGAAATTCGAGGCGGAGACGAAAAACATTGAGGAATTTATTGACAAGACTGTAACCGAGACCGTTAGCGGCATTGTGGAGTTTAAGAACGATCTGATGCGCGATATTGAGTTCCCGAAGCTAAAGCTGCCCGGCAGCAACAACTCTGGCGCTACCCTGGACTCTGCCGTGTCGGGAGGAGGAGGTCTACGCAAACGCAACATCATATCCTCTGTTCATGACAATGGCACAGATGCTACCGGGAATGCTTCATCCGCTGCCAACGAGCTCGAGGAGAACAACGGGGGCGCCGCTCCTTTCCTGAAGAAGGAGATCGATGTCATCAATGCGGTGGTGCAGCAGGCCAATGTGCTGCCGGCGGTGCTCAGCAATGGTCATGCCAAATAGTAGCAGCGATTAACAGCAAGTGTGGGGCAACTGATACGTAAAAGTAAAAGGAAAATGAATACCAATAACAACGATGATAATGATAAAGATGCCAGGGAAAGAAGGCAGGGAATGAAAGCACATTGAACTGAGAGAGAGATTTATCAAATGCGCACACAGACGACACTTTTAGATCGGAGGAGAGTGGTTCTAGTTGATAATCCTGAAGTACACTGTAACTGAGGTAATAAATGTCTAACAACACGAATTAGCCAAATAATAAATAAGTAACAGTCAGCAGCCAAGACCAACCTATGTTCAAATTTAACTAAAATGTGCACCGAAACTCTAATTGTTGTTACCCACAAAAGCGAAAAGGAATTCAAATTCAAATCAAATGTATTTATGTACGTTTTGTAGGTGTTTGTTTGTTAAGACCCCGCGGCACGAGGCTTGGGATAGAGCGTTTCAAAGCTATACATGGCATACATATCCTCTTTTTACACGTGGGAAATTAGGGATGATATCGCAGGAAAGACAGAAAATATATATATAAAATCGTTATTAGATTTATTGAAACTCTGCCAAAGAAAAGCACAAACTTGGATCCAACTATTACTCTTGGAAATAAATATAAAAAGAGCTTATCAAAAATGTTATTTATAACGATTTTTAAAATATCGGTAATCGGTAATAAAAATTTTTGATATTTTTTCGATAGTATATCGATTATTACCTTTTAATGTAATTTTTTCATATTTAAAATTTTGCTACATTTTCGAACCCCGATACAACATCCCTAATGTGAGGTGAATGATTTTATATAATTTTTATCTCCAGCAAAAGACCAAGAACTTTGGAACGCCCTGTTGGCCTCTCGCATTTTTAATTGAGATTTCATCCACGCATCATATGTATGTGTATATATATGTTAAAACGTTTATCATATAGTCTATGTGCGAACTAAACTCAATTTTCCAGCACCTTAACTATCTATTGTAGTTGAAAGCCCGCCCAAAAAACGGAACGAGAACAAGTGTAGAACCAATGAAATCCTCTTCGAGCTAAAAACGCGGAAAACAAATATAAAAAAAAACAAAACGAATAAACGAATAAAAAGTCAACCAAATCTTAACGTTAGACTGAAGCTATTGACAAAAGTAATAAGCAAACAAAAAGCAAAGCAAGTCGTGTGTAGTTCAAGTTAGTTAGTAAGCCGTCGAGTGTTGTTTTTTGATATTCAATTTATTTCCAATTTTGTATGGAAGGAACAGAGGGAGTGTCTGTCCAGCTTCCAGCTTCCACTAAAAATATATACTCTACATGTGTGCATACTTCCTTCTTTACCTTTTTCTATTTGTTGTAATTTTCTTTTGTAAATGTCTCGGTGTCCTCCACTTGTGGCTTCCTCCTCCTACTCCGTAGATCTTAAGCACGCACCTTATATATAACCTCCCCCCTCCTCTTTGTTAGAACCTATAATAAACGATATCGCCACAAATCCTCATCACATATGGAACTATATATGTAATATATATATATTTTTATATTTATTGTAATATGAGAACAGAAAACAGAGAGCAGAACAGAACCACTGTAACCGTAAGGGCGATATCTCAGCCAGCAGCGCACACATTTGTTTCGACACAACAAGACACACTTTGGTGTTATGCAGTCCAGTTGCATCCAGAAAAGATATATACAAAACCGATTTGGGCATTGATATTCGACAAATAAATCGTATATATATGTGTAATTTTTGTTTTATTCTCTCTCTCACAGGAGGCACTTCAATGTTTTCTTAACTTAGGAATACAAAAATACAAAGTTAAATCTGTGATAAGGGAAAGCATCTATCCTACGGATTATCCTGCTGAAAGTTAAGACTGCCCGTGATCTTGTAGAAATCATCCTCCCCGCGGGATTTAAGGATGCACAAGTGCACGGCCTGGCACTGGGCAGTGCCAAAGTCAAAGTCGCCATAACGCTTAAGTATCTCGCGGGCATCGAAGCTGTTTGAGCACTTCATCACCTCCTTGCGATAGCGATTGTTCATCACCGTCATGTGGAGCTTGATGGACTCACGATCGTTATTGTCCGTGGCGCACAGTCCGGTGGTCTGGAAGTGGCCCAGGCACTGATCCGCGAACTTCTGCAGCTCCACAGACTCGATGTGGGCGTAAAGAATGCGCGTAGAGCTCGGATCATCGTTCATGATTTCCAGGCCTTTGACTGTCAACTCAAAGGGTGTCTTTAAACCTGCCAGCAGGGAGCGACAGGCCTCCAGCTCGTTAAGAGCTCTCTGACGTTCATCATCGTCCAAGAGGACATATACACCCAGCGTAAGGTGAATGCTCAGCTCAGAGATGAACAGCTCCTCATCAATGCCGGGCAGCTGGGCCTCCAAAATCTTTTTCTGGAGGAAAAGAAAAGAAGAGGATAACCGGTTGGTTATCTCCAACTTCGCCCCCAAATTTATATCTACTTACCTTGAGCTCTACAAAGCGTTCCCGGACCTGGCCCGTGTTCAGAGGCACGGCAAGGAAGTGTGTGGGTTTCATCTTCTTGCGTAGGGAGCCAATGAGGTGGCGGATTTGTCGCAGGGCAGCGCACACCCGATCGCGTTGCTTGGCTTTTATTAGAATGTCGTTGGAGTTCTCGTTCTGACGGGGAACGTAGATCTCCGTTCTGGTCTCCTCTTCTATGCGACGCTTCGTGGAGCCCTTGAGGCCAATCAGTCCGCCATAGAAGGACCTGCAAAGACGCCAATTAGGATTACATATTTCAATTATTTTCCCGGTTCTCACTCACTTGGGCACGTGCAGAGCCAGCTTGAAGTCGCCATTTGCCGTTTGCTCAATGTTGTTGGCGGCCGGATCGTCTTCTTCATCGTCTTCGCCGTAGAGATCTGGAGGAGAACGGCAAAAGGTACTCTAGATTACATTCTGAACGAAGTACTCACCTGGTTCCTGGTAGGCATTGCTTGCCGGTTTTCCGGCTTTATTCTGCCCATTCCACTTGGCGCCACCGAAATCCTCGTGCACAACGTTGACGCGGTAGCGGCGATTGTGGCTCATCGTTTGCACGGGAGGATCAAGTACTTCGCGGCTCATCTTAAGCGGAAAAATCTGGCAGATCTGGGCAATCCAAGGGGGAAATCCCAAAATACAATGAGCTTAAGAGAACTGGAGTTGCTTATTAGCGATGGCACTGTCAAAATAATCGATTTTGCAAACTACCGATAGTTGCTATCACCAGTGTTGTCAAACATAAAAAGTTATCGAATTTTAAATATAAATAATATTTATTATAAACTTTTATTTCCGAATCCTTAAATTGCTTAATTATTATTATTTTTATTTTCATTATTATAATTTAAAAACATTTTCGTTTGTTTATTTTGTAACTCGCTTTGTATTTAATTTTATTTACAAAGCGAGTTCGCATTTAAAAGTAAGACATTTACAATATTCAATTCTAAAATTGTACAATAGTTCTTGATAGTCTGCAATAGTCTCTGATTCTTCTGAAGACTTCGGTTCTTCTAAAATGGGTGAGGTCTTTGTTTCTCTGAAGCCTTCGATTCTTCTAAAGTCTTCGAATCTTCAACCTAAAACTTCAGACTGCCGGCAATCTTGTAGAAATCATTCTCTCGCTGCATGGCGCACAAGTGTACTGCCCCGCATTGTGCTGAACCAAGGTCAAAGTCACCAAAGCGCTCCAGGATCTCGTTGGCATCGAAGCTGTTGGGGCATTGCTTCTTCAAGAACATCTTGCGATATCGATTGTTCATCACAGTCATGTGTAGCTTAACGGTTTTAATGTCGTTATTGTCCTTGGCGCACAGTCCGGTGGTCTGAAAGTGGGCCAGGCACTGATCTGCGAACTTTTGCAGCTCCGGACATTCGATTTTGGCGATGAGAAAGCGCGTATAGCAAGGATTTTCATTCATGATTGCCAGGCCCTTGATTTTTAGGTCTAATGGAGTTTTTACGTCGGTCAAGAAGGAGCGGCAGGTCTCCAGCTCCTTGACAGCCCTCTGGCGTTCGTCGTCGTTGATGAGCGCATAAATGCCAAGGGTAACGTGTATGGTGTGCTCCTGGATGAACAGCTCCTTATCAATACCGGGCAGCTGGGCCTCCAAAATGTTCTTCTGCAGGAGGATTAAGATAATTGTCTTCCCACATCTATGACCACTTACCTTTAGTTCTAAAAAGCGTTCCCGGATCTGGCCCGTGTTCACAGGCACGCACAGGAAGTGCGTGGGTCTTAGCTTCCTTCGCATAGTAGCAATTCGGCTGCGGACTTCCTGCAGGGCAGCGCACACTTGGTCGTGTTGCTCGCCCTTGATCAGCACGTCTTGGGATCTTCCGTTCCTTGTGGGAATGCTTAGTTTTGCTTTGGTCTTCATTTGAATGTATCGCTTTGTGCGCCCACTAGTGCCTACTAGTCCGCTGTAAAAAGTCCTGCCAGAATAATGGTTAAAATGAGATTCCAATCATTTCCGTGGACCTTACTTGTCCACTTTTAAGGCCAGCTTGTAACCTCCGTCCTTAGTCTGCTTAATGTTGACGACAGCCGGATCGTCCTGGGCCAAAGCATCTGTGGGAGGACGAGATTAGGAACTGGAAATTCGAACTGAATAAAATTCTCACCTGGGTTTACCAGTTTCTCCCGTTTATGGTCACCTCCACCAACCTCTGGATCCTCGTTGAGGGGGCGTTTGAGGCTCACCGGTTGCACGGAGGCATCTAGCACTACGTCACCCATTTTAAGCGGAATGATCTAAAAGCTTAACGCAATTCAAGGAAATAAATTTAATATTTCTAAAAGCGTTGACACGTCAAAACCATTGACAGTTGCCCCAATTATCGTTACCTGATAGCCATGAATAAACAGTGTTGTAAAATCGTTAAAATAAAATTATTTCAAATTAAAATGAGGCTTTTTCAGAATCAAAAAAAGGTAAGCATTCATAGCTCTAGTTTTTAATATGTGTATTTTTGTATGGATATACAAATATTTTATACAATTTAGGTATCCAGCAAAACTTTGCCTATTTTTTAATTGTTCACCCATTGAAAAACTCTCCCTTTTTTATTTGGTGTTTATTTTGTAATTCGCTTTTTGGGTAAATGTCTCACAACAACTATTTTACGTCTAGGTTAATGTAATGCAATGCTCTGAAGACACGCCTCCGATTCCGAACGTATTTAGCTTTTCACTTAATGTTTTGATTTCTTTCGATTTTGATATGGGCATGCGAACCTACAACTATATATAGTAGTCTGCATATATGCACGTCCATCGCTAGTCGGGCATGGAAATACTATGTAGCACGATCGTAACTATTATATTATAAAGTTATATACGGGTATTTGTAGTTCATGTCTTTTTAAACTCAGTTCTTTTTGCGCAACTTGTGGTGCTCAGTTGTTGGTTTGTTGTTTGGTTTTCCTCATCTCACAAATCCTCGTATGCTCGGTAGAACGGAAGGATAACAAGCTACAAGATAGTTAGACAGCGAGTGGGTGGTGCGGGTGATGACTGAGGATGAGAACGTACAGATAGTATTCGTAGATAGATAGTATTCGGTAGAATCAGCAATATCGGTGAGGCATTCGAACACTGCAAACTCAGGAACTCAGGAACTCAACTAGTAATTGATCGCTACTAAAACACGATTAACTTTTATGGGGGCAACCAACTATATCATATCCTATCCCATGACCTAGGCCACCTCGCAGTCCTCCTCCTCCTCCTCGTCCTCGCGCTGCACGAATAACCGATGGTTGCGGGCCTCCAGGATGGACCACACGATCAGCGGCGCACAGCCCAGGACCATGCAGGATCCCATGCAGTAGAAACAGATCTCGTAGTCGCCAGACAGATCCCTCATCAGTCCAGCCAGTGGCGGCACCGAGATGGCCCCAATACTCTGGAACATGCGCACCAGGCCGTAGCTAGAGCTGATCCGATCCGTTCCAAAGACATCAGCCAGTAGCACGGGCATTAGGACATACCAGCTACCCAGGCACAAGCCATAAACAGCCGCTGAGAGTCCCACCAGGATCAGGGTCTTGGCAAAGGGAATCGTGAGCACGGCCAGGCCGGCTCCCAAAATGCTGTAGAGAAAAAGGAAAATCTCTTAGGTTGTATGGGAACCTATAAGCTTTGAGGAGTACCCACCACAGTGTGTAGGTCTTTTTCCGGTCGAAGAGCTGCAGATCGGATAGCCAGCCGAGACCCAAGCGGCCACACAAATCCAGGACAGCGCTGATGGCCACCAGGTAGCCCGCCTCGCTTTTATTGTAGCCTAGCGGGAGTGAAGGTATATTAAAAACCATTTTCCATTTTCCATAGACATTTTCCTCACCTATGGAGATGACATGGGCGGGCAGGTAGTACAGCATGTAGGGACACCCAACGGACATCAGGGTGACCGATAGGCACATCAGTATAAAGCTTGGCTCCTGTAGCAGACTGATGTCCAGATACATCTCGATCCGCTCGCAGCAGGTGCGTGGTCCCTGCTCCTCGTCATCATCATCCTCATCGTCATCATCGGCAGCAGTTCCCCTGCGACAGTCACCATCAATGGACTCCACCAGCTGGGAATCGGTGAGGGCACTGTGCTCCGCCTGCTCCAACGGCTGTTGCTTGAGTTCACTGAGATTGCTGACCGGCGTGGGAATCTCCATGCTCTTGCTTAGCCCACGACTGACCACACTCGGCGGCGATAGGGGCTTCTCGAGGTGGGCCTGGATCTTGGAAATGACCTCATCGTTGGCAAAGACATTGCGCCGCCGGCGACTGCCTCGATTGGAGTCGGTGCCCGAGTGCTTGCGGTACACCCAGGTGGAGTCCGTGCTCAAATCCTCGACGGAGTGCAGCAGCCCAGAGCTGCGCACCTTTTTCATCGGCTTGATGAAGGTAGTCTCCCCAATGATGTCCTTAACCTCGTCATCGCTCTCCTGAGCTGATTTGTCCTGGGCTAAAGAGGATAATCAAGTGGAGTTCCTCAAGAAACAGCTTTCCTTGAGCTGGACTCACCTGGCTGCTTGCTGGCATAGTAGTTAAGGTGATTCTTGGACTCTTCCAGAAACAGATGCTCAATGAACTTGTCGCTTAGCTCGTTGCCCCTGCCCAGCTCGCAGGTGTCCAAGTAGGTGGAGGTGGTCAAGATGCCCGTGGTGCTGGGATTGATGTCCTCGTTCAGGGGCTTCGCTGTCTCCTCCTCCTGTCCCTGCTCCTGATCTTGATCCATATAGGCGCTAATGGGACGATATAAGGTGGCGGAGACACAAACGTGCAGCATGCAGCCGCCCAGGATGAGGATGGTGCCGTGGAAGCCCCAGCTCTCGACCAGGTGCTTTATCAGCACCGGGAGGATGAAGCTGCCGGCAGCGGTGCCGGACACACAGATTCCATTGGCCAGAGCCCGGTGCTTATCGAAGTATTGGGAGACTATCACGATGCCCGGCGTGGTGGAAAGACCTCCGCCGATTCCTTTGAAACAGAAATAGGATATCAGTGTAGCAGAGTGCCTTTAATGAGTATTTACACCTCACCTGTGAGGATGCCAAAGGTGAAGAGCAAGTGCAGCAGACTGGTGGCAAAGTAGCTGAGTATCATGCCCATGGCACAGAAGATTCCGCCCACAAAGACCACCGCCCGGCAGGAGAATCGCTGGCACAGGGCACTCGACAGGGGGGCCAGGACCAAGCACAAAGCCGATAAAATCGCGGGTATCCATGAAGCCACCGTGGCCGTCGAGCTGGGAAACGTTTCCATTATCTCCACGTAGAGCACGCCATAGGATTTGACCAATCCCGCTACCCAGAACTGCACGGAAAATGCTCCAAAGACAATGAACCAGCCGTAGCCACCGTCCGGTGGCTCAACATTGCCGCCACCGCTCTCCGTTGTGGTCGTCGAGGAGTCACGATCCTTGGGCAGCTGCTTGCTACGCTTTGCACTGGCGGGCGGGACTCGGTCCCGCTCCCGTTCGCGCTCCTTGGCCCGGCGGACGCACCTGCTCCGGGCTGTATTCAAACCGGAACCGGAACTTGACTTCCTGCTGCTGCGCAGCTCGTGCGATTTGGCGATCAGCGGACGCGCCGTGATACTGGACACGGTCAGCAGGTTCTCATTGTCGTCCTCCTCCAGCTCCGAGATCTGATGCTCCAGCAGGCTGGCGTGCAGGGTTCTCGGGCAGCAGGGCGCATCCAGGCTGAGGGTGGCGGGTCGGCGGACTGGCGAGGGTGAGGGCGAACAGCAGCCGGATCGGGATCGAGATGGAGAGGGCAGGCACAGCGCTTCCATTTGCTTGACATCGAGCTCGGCCAGCGGCTCAACGATGTCGGGCAGGGGTGCCGGCGGAGCGGAGACCACTGAGAAGAGGGAGCCGCATTCGAGGCCGCCGCCCACTCCGCCGCCATTGCCACCGCCCACGTCCACGCCACCCCCACCGCCGGCGCCGGCCGCTGATGGCTTTGTGTCGAGAAGGAACCCTCCCGACTCGTACTGGACTCCACCAGCTGGGTCCGGTTCACTCGCGCAGTAAACCGATCCCCGGGAACCCTGTAGAAATAAATAAGATGTATTATATTATATTATATATTTAAAGCAAGATAAAAACGATTTAAGGGACGAGTGTAGAGATATCAGAACTATGAGTCATAGAGTAAATGACGAGAGATTTCAAGCCTTTAACAACATTCATAAAATAAAAAAGTGCCCTTAAAAAGTCCTGTCTAATTATATAACTCAGTGGGAACAACATTACCTTTTTAGTCTTACAATAAATTCTTATTATTATTGTAAGTATAATTTCCAAATATTCCCTTCCTTACCACTGACTTTGTTATGGAACCCAAAATAAGCATAACCACCCGCCTACGTCTAGGCAAACTTTAATTGCCAAAGAATTTGTCAACCGACAATTATTATGAGTTACTGCCGTGAATTTGCATGCAACGCAAGAATCCTCCTCCAGGCGGTACCACTAAAAAATGGGTTAACTTTTTATAAATCCGGGCGCTGGGCCGGCTGTTGACAAATCGACTGGAGGCGGGTCAAGGAAGCAACAATTTAGCCTAATTTGCCTTGCTAAGTGAATGCGAGGAGCGCACGCGATTTGGATTCGAGTTAAGAACGATGTCGCTGCAGTGCTAAGGGCCTTAATATATGCATTACGTTTATACGATTTGTTTAATTGAGTTAACAACATCCAGTACATAATCCCCTTCCTACAAACCGAGCGGATTTTCACCGCCATTGTAATGTGTACTTTGTTAAATCGATGCCAAGCTGCAGGTGCATGCTGTGCTTTTCGGGGTTGGCATGACGTCTGGGAATTTTCCGTTTCCATTTTCATTTTCATTTTGTCTGCGGGATCCGCTCCACTTCCTCCTAGTTCAGGGTCAAGTGCAAGGTGGGTGTTGTTCTGGCCCTGCGGTGGCGGTGGCTCTGGGTTGCCGGATATTGACAAGGGCGGGATTCGATTTGGGAGGCGATAAGGCAAGGGTATTTGCTGGCGCCCCCAAGGCTAATGCAATGTTCGAACACAGGGCTGATGGCAGGAAGCATTTCGAGTGATAAGGTTTCTGCTTTTTTCGTTGGAAAGCCCGTAAACTTGGCTAAGCCCTTGAAAAATGTCAACATTGGGCAGGACTTCAGGCGGAGAATTTGGTAGGTTTACATAAGATCTTAAAGGGAGCTTAAATCTAAGTCTTTGTGTACAATTTTATGATGATTAACAGATATTAACTCCATTTTAAAAGAGTCTTTAAGGCTAATAACCACTTTCCTAATTCATTGCCATAAACAGCAGCTTACTAAGTATTACGTGTAATTTTCTAAGGTAAACTGACCCCGCCTACATAAATAAAAATGCACCTTAACTCATTTCCTAATGGCCTTTCATTTCCTAACATTGTTTTCTTATCTAACACCTAGTTCTTAGTACCTGCCCACCCCGTCGTATACGTAATATGATATACCGCTAAACAGCACACATCAAGTATGCGACGCGTGAACCAATCGGTGAATTGGAAGGAGAGTCGCAGTCCAAATACACTGTGTATGTGCACAGGTGACGTGTCTTAATCCAAGCCCATTTTATAGCTCTCTAACTCCACCTTTCTCCCACTCAGAAGTGCACAGGAAACAAAATATTATTGCGTTCTAGGGATGTACTGAATTTCAAGAGAGTTTTAAATATTACATATACATACATATGTAGGAAAAAGTCTCTTTTAATAAAATAATAAATAATAAGATACATTTTGGCAAATCAAAGTTATAATATTGGAAAAATAGAGCATTTTAGGTTCAAATAAAATAAATATCTACAAAATGGTTTCGTTTCTAGTTCTGATTCCGATATTAAAGAGTACAGTTCAAAATCCATTTCCCAATTATCCATTCAATAATATCCAGTAAATAATTATTTTAACAACTTTTATGGAATATTTTTAATTAAAATTCAATTCAAATTGTTACTAACTTTAGCTTTCCTACAAACACCTTTAAAAAACCTTCACAAATTACTTTTAATGTAGAAAACAACTCAATTTATAATAAATTGACTTCCATTTTGATAGGTTTTCTCTCAGTGTCCTGTATTATGGCGTGTATCGAATTCAGTGAACGTGCCGCTAATGGACTGCCTGCCATATTGATGGCGGAAAATAACCGTGAAGAATGGCAAATAATAGGCATGCAACATTCAACGGCAACTGCATCATCATCGCCCTTCGCCGTCATCAGGGACTGGAAAATCTGACACAGCTAATGAGCAGTTGGCCAAAACTCTTGGCATTTGCTACCATATATGTACTCCTAAGACCACCTCCACTCCCACTCGGGGCTGTGAGTCACAGCCTCCCCCGCAGCAAAAACTAAAGCCTTTGTGACCTTGTCGAATGTCAAAGAGCCCAAGTCCCAGGCCACCAGGCCATTGTAATTGCGCCATATCCTGGCATCCTGCTGTCAGCCGGTATCCGGCTTAAATTGTCAGCAAGTTGTGCGGCGCGAGCAGGCGGCAGCTTTTCAATCGCTGTTTGTTTTCAATTTCCCAGCATTTCAAGGCCTTCGTCGGGGCTTAATGAAACGGAAACCTGTCCCCCTTGCGCCCACTCCCAACGGAGCCGAGTTAGTGCCTCGTGGAGTCGCGTGGCTCTGAGCCTGAACGATAAGCGGTCAAGGTGAGAGGGGGCAAGGCTCGCAACTTGTTGAGCAAAGGATATATACTAGATGGTAATTGCAGGCGAGAGAGTACGTGAGTGAGTGTGTGTGCAGCGCCTAGAAGTAGGTCGTGGAATTTATGTAATCAGCAGGACATTGAATAATGCCTAAGGATGCAGCAGGACAAGGGAAATAATTTTTACTTAAATCAAAAGAAAAAATTAAGAAATTAATAAAAAATATATATAAAAATTATGTATCCACATCCAGACGAAACTCGATATAAAATCGATTTTTTAAGGTTGGATAAATTTATCTTCTTTTTAATATATCGAACCAAAAATAATCGAAAAAGGAGACTATGAAATAAAATATTATTTAAGAAAATATGATTATTTCAATATTAAATGTCATATTTTTCGCTATTTGCAAACTCGATAGACCAAAGCTTGCCTTTCTGGGCACGGAGTCCTTTGATCTTAAAATTTCAGAAATTAAGAAAAAAGCAAAGTATAAAGAGAATATAAATAAAATATAAAAATAATACAGGCTTCTGTATAAAATAATTTACACACAAATATAAAAATCATGTATTTTTCCTATTCTCTGAAGGCAGTGACCCTTAATTCAATTTATTTCCCTGGTCTTAAATAAATATAAACTGTACTGACAACCTTCTTTAATTCAGGGTTAGCCTTCGTCTTTGTTTACTTTTACCCTGTCCGCCTTTGATAACGACTGTGATGGATGATGCAGCTGCAGCCATATGTGCAGGCTGTGACGTTGACCCATTCTCGCAAGGCTTTCACGATGTTTACCTAGTCGTAGCTCTGATTAAAGGACTCACTGCGCATGCTCACCAAAGAGAAGGCAGTGGACCTCAAACTGCCTCAATAAGTTTGCCATTGGCCCACTCCCCCACTACGGGCGGGCATCATCTCAGAAGGGTAGGGTATGAGCGTTTCTTGACCTTCCCGAAGGATGTCGGACTGAGGATGCTCTACGCTACTCTACTCTTCACTCTTCACTCTAAACTCTACTCACCTGTAAATGCCAGTCACGCTGTAGGGACGACATTGGCGTCCTTTACTGAACGTGAAACGCCTCTGATGTTTCTCTTGTTGCTCGCGCTGTTGTTGTTGTTGCTTGGGGCGTTGTTGTTGTGCACCCAAATGCATTGGGTTGCCTCTGGTTTGGCTCCTGAAAATCCTGAAGAGCTGACGAACGCGGGCCCTCACCGGTTGGCCCAGTTTTTCTAACAATTCTGCGGCTCTGCCGCTTCTCAACTTGGCACTTGAAACCCTTTCGAAAGTGGGTCTTGTCTTTGTTCAAATTCGCTGCTCCTTTTGTACACGAGGATGGAGGGATGCTGATGCTGCTGCTGGTGTGAACTTGTGGGGCTTTTGCTCAAGGGTGAGATCCTGACTGCTGTTGCTGTTGTGGCGTCATGATGCCCATTGATAATAGTTTTAGCTTTTCGGCTTCCTTTTGTTCCCCTTTGTTTAGGCAGCAGCTGTTTCCGCTTCCGCTTCCTTGTCTCGTCCCTCGTTTCCTTTTCCGTTCGCAGCACAAGCGCACTGTCAGCCAGCGAGTGTGTTTGTGTATGTGTGTGTGTGTGGAAATATGCAGTTTTTGGAACAAATCGATACTAGCGAGATCTTGGCTGAAGTCTCTGGTTTCGGAATTAGCGAACAACACGTGACCTATGAATCCTTTCAGGACTTGCCGAAATAACGTCTTGTGTCTGGCTTAGCGACGTCTTTGTGTTGTGGGAAAACCCTTTCTGCAAAAGCCTGTTTCCGTGAGGACTTTTCACTTGATTTTTCTATTCTTTTTGGCGGTGGCGTCCGTTCAGCTACTGCTCAGAATCTCGACTGAACTGCCGATTTTTATATCCTTTCGTTGGTTGAGGGGGAAATACCAACACGACGACCCGAGTCGAGGTGGAGGTGAGTTAATCCCTCGGAGCTGGGGGTTAGGAAAGGCCACCGAAAGAGGTTCGCTCTTCCTGCTGTTTTGGACTTTCACTAGTTTTGTTTTGCTCACCATTTTTGGCCGCTTGTTGCCTTCACAAGCAGCTCCTTCGCCCCATTCCCCCGATTAAACAGCTGACGCATGAAAATTTTTTCGGTGGTGAGCATTAGGGAAATCATGTGGTTTTATTATGGTTTTTTAAATCAAAGTAGTTATGAGAAAATCTTCTAAAATATATGTATACATATTCCAATTCTATTCTGCAATTGCAGTATTCTGGATGACCTGCCTACGTTTTTCTGCAATGGATTTGGCTATGTTCAGCGCCAGGCCCAGGAATATGAAGGTAATGACTACCGCGGCAAAGACGGCTGCCGCCAGACTCTTCCACAGCCACATAAGGATTTCCGTGTAAACGGCGATGGATATTAAAATCATCGACATATACAGGTACACCAAAGCTTTAACGAGCTGCAAGGAGAAGCATGGCAGGTGTTAGGAATCGGGAGGAGGAGATCAAGTTTGTACCTTCCACACGCCGATGATGAGCAGCAGCGAGACAACTGAATAGATCCCCGCTGCGGTGGCCCAAACGATCTTCACCGCCTCCGAAACGTTCTTTTTGATGGTTACAAAAAGGTACAAGGCAATGAGTCCCGATATAAAGGAAAAGCAGGCCATAATGGTGACCACCACATTGCACGAGGGCAGCAGTCGTCTGTATCTGAATTCCTGGCCATCCGCCATGTCGTTTCATTAAAAAGCATTAACTTCTCGGTTTTGTGTTTATTTTATAACAATTTTAGCTTGGCAAGCTAGCTGTCGTTTGTTTTTATTTTGAATATCGATTGCTAGGGCGGCAACTTATCGACACATCGTTGAAAGGCTGGTAAACGCCGCTAATAGTGTTGGCAAACGGCAAAGCAAAAAGCTTTTGGCTGCTGGAAAGCGTCCAAAAAAGTAAATACGGAATTCGGCCAAAAATTAAGCAGCCGGGACTTAGCATCAGGATCTGAGCCAGCCCCAGGACTAACCTATGTACCTCCAATGAACTAGTAAAGACTAAAGATTGCATTACCCCAGCATGGATCCCGTGGTGTTCTTCGTCGTGTTGTCATCGTTCTATGGCATTTTGTACTTTTTCGATCGCTTCTTCAAGGTGGGTGCTTCTGTAAAATCCTATTTATATTCTCAAAATAATGCCTGGCTTGATCCTGCAGAGCTGCATGCACTACCCGTACGATGCCTTCCTCAAGAACACCGGGGTGAGCGTCAACTTCATGAGCCTCCACTGGCACACGAGCGCCTTCAATCGGACCCTGCTCCGTTGGGGATCGGCGGGGAATAGCTGCACCCGCCGCGTCATGCTCACCAGCTTCAATGTGGGTGTGCTTCTTACCTTCTCGCTGCTGCCCATCGGCCTCATCCTGCTCATCGTGACCATCTTTAGTAGTGGCGAGGCGGATGGCTCCTCCGTGTCCTCGCCCTCGGGTGGCGGTGTGCCTGTGCAGCTGGAGATACTGCTGCCGGGCGTTAATCTGCCGCTAGAGGAGATTGGCTACTACATCACCACGCTGGTACTGTGCTTGGTGGTTCACGAGATGGGCCATGCCCTGGCCGCCGTGCTGGAGGATGTGCCCGTCACGGGGTTCGGGATTAAGGTAAGGAACAGGAGGGTTAGTAACTTTGATCTTTAATAACCCCTACTTTCCCCTTTCTAGTTTTTCTTTTGCCTGCCCATGGCCTACACGGAGCTCTCCAATGACCACTTGAATGGCCTGCGCTGGTTTCGTAAGCTACGCGTCCTCTGCGCCGGCATCTGGCACAACTTTGTGTTCGCCGGAGTGTGCTACCTGCTCATCTCAACGGTGGGCATCACTATGTCACCTTTGTACGCCTACAACGAGCATGTGGTGGTCACGGAGCTGACGAGGAAATCACCATTGCGTGGTGAACGTGGCCTGCAGGTGGACGACCAGATAACCCAAGTGAATGGCTGTCAAATAAAGAGCGAGGAGAGCTGGGTGACCTGCCTGCAGAATACGCTCAAGCTCAAGCCGGGCTACTGTGTCAGCGCGGACTTTGTGCAGCTCAACGACGAGAGCAGCGCCATTTCCCATCACAGCATTGACGGGCAGCTGCAGTGCTGCGACGAGCTGAATCCGAATGTCAGTTGCTTCGAGGTGGTGGAGGATGCCAATGGCGATGTGCCCGTGGAGCTGCCCCAGCACGTCTGCCTGAATGTTCGCCGCACTCTGGAGGAGGTGACGGAGCACTGCTCCTCGGGTGTCTGCACCGAGGGCTTTTGCCTGCGTCCGCTAATGCGGAATATAACTGCCATAATGGCGTTCAAGCGTCACAACTTTAACGGTGAGAAGCTGCCGCCTGTTATCTATGTGGGCCATCCCTGGGATGTCACCCGCACGGTGGGCATCTCGGCCTTTGTGCCGCGTCACTCCTTCCTGAAGGCCTCCTGGCCGGATGCCTGGCTGCTGCTGCTCAAGTACAATGTGGTCTTTAGCATCGGCCTGGCCCTGATCAATGCCATTCCCTGCTTCGGTTTCGATGGCGCCCACATCACCAGCACCGTGATACACAGCTTCCTGGTGGGACGGGTGGATCAGCATGCGAAAAGGGATCTCATCTCAGTGATCATCACCAGCGTGGGATCCCTGCTTTTTGGGCTGGCGCTGCTGAAGGTGGCCTGGCTAAGCTTTCTGCGACCGCTGCTTTAGATAGATGGATGGATGGATGGAAGGATGGGGAGTCCAACTCCCTGCTAAGATGCTAGACTGCTATTTCACATCGAAAAACACACAAAACACACAGCGAATTGTAGCACCTCAAAGTCAAAGATTAGTCGTTAGTCTTAACTCGTATTTATTTTTTCGTACCGGTTCTCGAGCTCAAAAATAATAACAAAAATTAAGCTAAACTTGGAGTCGTATCGCTCTCTACTTTCCCTCGCCCACTCCGCTTAGCTGGAGGCTGGTACGGAGCTCAGTGAGGCTGCGTCTTCCATGCTGGATGAGCATCTTGATGGCCAACTCGTCGCTTTGGTTGCGATTCGTTTGGAAGTCATGGCGCGCCCAGGAACGCAGCTCATTCTGACTGTTCTTGTCGGGCACCTGGCGAATCGTACGGAAGATGTCCCGGTAGAGCTTCAGGACTTCCTGACGCAGCATGAACTAGGGGTAAGTACATTTAATATATTTTATATATATTTATTCAGCTGATTAAAAAAAATGAGTAAAGGAAACTCTTTAAATTCACTTACCTGCTTCAAACTGAGAGCTGCCTTTGGTAATTTGGACATCTCAGCTTTCCATAGATTAACTAGGCTCCTTAATTTATAATTATATTATTTAAATATAGCCTTTTATTAGTTTTCTTTACATTTCCAAAAGATTTCTTGTAATCAATGAAACCAAAACAAGAACAGCTGTTTGCCAGCTGTTGAGCTTTCATACGTTTCTAGAGATGGCACTCATAAATCGATAGAATGATAGGAAAATAAAATCGGTTACTTTTCAAAAACGTTATTTGTTTAAAGATACTTTAATTGAGATGAATTATATACATATTCATATAAAGAACTCATTTTCCCTTCTTAATTAGTTTATAAATTTTAATAGAGTCTTTTAAAATAATCTTTTACAAGAAACTGTTTAGAAATCAAAGCGTTATATAAAGAAAGACTTTGTTGGGATATAAATATAAGAATTTATAGAAATTACATAGTTCTTATACAAAAAAAACCTTATTATTTAATCGGTTTGATATTGAAAGACTTGCTGGGATATTAAAATAGAAAATGTATATTAATTTCAGGACACTATTTGAAATAATAAATGTACATTCAGCCCCAGACGTCACATTACTATTGTCTTTGATTTTAAAATCTATTTTTAACGTCCTAGCTCATTAACTTTTTTGATGAAATCACGATGATTAGAACATTGATAGTTTTTTTTCTGATCCTTCAAGAGATAATAAATAAATGTTTTTAGAATACAGAAGTGGATGCCGAAAGTCAACGGCAATTAATGTTTAAATTGCAATTTTCATCAACTGTCACTAATGAGTCAGTTGCACAAATAAAATAAATGAATTGTACCGAATGTCTTAACCAAACTCATGTTTCTCTCATGGGTCTCTAAGCGCAATGCCGACGCGTGGGACCGAAGGAACGAACCGACTGACATCCAACACTAAATCTTTATCTGGCTCTGGTTCAATTTAAATTAAATTCGTGGGCATTAAATGGTACATTTATCTATATGAGTACATTGTTTGTTTATCCGCCGCTGCCCCCTCTCTGGGCTTTGATTGACACGCCAGCTGCTTCTCCTCGCGATCGCCCCTGGTCATTATGAGGTTCCACTTAGGCGACTCAATTGTTTCTCGGCCATTTCGCGATTTCTCAGGTTAGATTTACGTGCAGAAGGGACTGGCACTAACTACTGATAGCTGCTGCTGGTGCTGAGCGTCGGCTAGTGGTAAGTTCTCCCCCAAGCACCGGGTATTATTTGATAGACCTTTATATCTTTGCTTCCCTGCTGATTGCCAACTGTTTTTCCCGAGTGGTAGAGGAGCCAGTGCCAGTGCCAGTGTCTGTGCCTTGGTTTCGTCCAGTTACCCACAATTGTATTGGGCAACAGCTGGACCCTAAAGAGTGTGATTTAATTGGTTTTGAAATTAATGCAGTTATATATTTGTGGTAGTTTCTATAGAAAAATATCAGAAAAAATCAATTAAAAGAATATATCTGTATAAAACCACTTAAAATTGTAACAAATATAAATTATATCATTTTTCTTTTGGCTTTTTAAATTAAAGTGTGATATGTTGATATTTCAAATTGAAATTTGTGTTGTTAAAATGAAGTAATATTATATTTATATTATTTCGATATGATACCTTTATTTAGCGTGTATAAATTCAATCGGTCAATTATGCGACATTGTAACAGATAAATAAATAATTATATAGCAATCTACCTTTAAGAGGTTTATAAAAGCTCGATTTAAAATAATTCAACTTAATTTACTGACGAAATAAATAAACCAGGACCAAAAAAACGAAATTTTTTCCTCATATATACTCCTTAAAGAGTTTTCTTACCTTTTCTATATGTATCCCAAAAAAAAACTAAAATATTGTTCTGATTTTACGAAACAAAGTATTAAAGCCGACAAAACCCATTTAATAGGATACGATAATCAATTTGGAAGATATATTTTCCCCCTATTTTCGGTACATATACACAGAAAGCGACCTTTCTGGCTGTCAGAATGCATTTTCTCCTCGCATTACTTAAGTTGCCCCCCATTAATTACGCCGAGCAGTCTCTCTGATCTCGGCCCAAGTGCGTTTGTCTCCGCCGGCACAAGTATTTTGTGCAAATTAAAACAAAAATTGGACATAACATAAATATCTAGGAGGCAGAGGGTGCAACACAAAACGAAGGCAGGTGAAGTGGATTTATTTATTTTTAACTGGCCAATGCTCGTACTTTTTATTATATTTTCTCAAATTATGCAAAAGAATCGCGCGCGCGTTGCAGTCGAATGCAATTTCGATTTCGTTTTCATCCGCCAGAGAAGATGCCAGCGTCTGCGCCACTCTCTTGTGTCATGGCACTTGGAGAAAAACTAAAGTTTTTCTTTAGTATTATAAAACTACTATAAAATTATATTTTGAAAAACTCGAAAGTATTTGAAAGGGTTTCTTAAAAGTTTGACTGTATCATGGACTGTATAATGTAATATTTAAATTTTGAAGATTTTATAACAAAATAAAAAAAGATAACTTTTTATACATAAATTAATACATTTTGGACCCTTTAAGGGTAAATATCTTAAAACGCAGTGAAGGGACCATTTCCAATCACATATATCCTTTATCAGCATTAACTGCCGAGTCGAAATAGCTGTGTTTTGAGAAAACATAATTTTTGCCAATTTTTTTCAAAATTTAAAATTGAATAATAATTTTATCGTCGAAATTGTAAAAAATGTTTTCAAAAATTTAGTATTCCGCATTGTTAGCCAAATAAAAACTTGCATGGAAAAGCGTTCCGTATAGAAATTTAATTTCAAAATGGAATCATTTAATCGATTTAAAATCAATTTTTTTATACAACCGCATCGAAAACGTATCGATTTCAAAACTTAACCTTTGACAGCATACTTTAAGACACATTTTAAAGGGACTTGTAATCAGCCAGAGTTAATTAATAATTTTTAAGAAACTTTTAAAATATTTATACATAAAATATAATTTAATTTCGAATAGTATACAGCTCCAAACACAATTGAAACTCAATTTTTTCCGAGTGGGCGCTGTTTGGGGCGCTTTGGAAGGGGGTGGTGGCACTACGTCATCGTCATCAGACCCACAGCTGCGCCACAACGGTGACGACTACCGAAGGCAACACAGCACAGCAGCAGCAGCAGAAGCAGAAGCCGCAGCAGCAGCAGCAGAGCACCGAAGCAGGCAGCCAACAAGCAGAAAAGCGAGTAAAATCCACATGCCAGCGGACTTGGGCCTCAAATGTTCATGAAACGCGGACGCGTGTGGAAGTCGTTTTCCGTTGCTTCGCTCAGCGCCGGCGAGTGTTTTGAAAAATATCTGTGAATCCGAATCGGGATTATTTCGAACCTGTGCTGTGTGCGGTGCCTGTGTGCATGTGTGAAAGTGAAAACGAAATGCAATAAAGAATCAAAATGAGCACGGTGCATGCATGAGTTTCCCTGAAAATCCATCCAAAGAAAACACAGCAGCGGCAGCCACAAATCGAGGCTGAAAGAGCGTGCGAAAGCAGAAAGGCCAATATTGTGAGTGAGAGAACACACACACATTCTTAAAAATAAAATATACTTATAATGTTGAAAATATCTGGCTATTTTTGGATAATATATATTTGTTTTCCCACACGTTGCATTGGAAAATTTTGTACCTCACACGAGAAAAGCCTCGAGAAATGATAATGCTGAAATTACATGTACTTCCTTTGACTTGCAGTTCGTTTTCGAAATGGAAATTGAAATGTTTTTCGAAATATTTGTATTTAAAAAAGAAACACTAAAAAGGTGAAACAAAACAAAGGCATAATGAAACGAGAAAGTGTATAAAAGAAAAACGAAACAAAACCAAGGCAAAAGAACAAGCCAAGTGAAATGTTTTTAATGGGCAATCAGAGATGATGATGACGATCGGACCGTAGATATATGGCCCGAAAGATATGGAACGAGGAATGAACGCATTAAATGTGAACAATGGCGCTACTTAAAATGATCTTGAATGGTTTTTGTGATGATTGAGTGGTTCTAGATATTGAAAATAACAGAGTTTTCGAAGAGTTTTCATGAAAGCTATGATGTATAATAACTACCCTTTCTCACTGCCAGAACCTTTATAAAATTCGTAATTCTATTCGATTTTTATTTATTTTTTTGTTTTAAATCCAAAGTGATGTAGATAGCTTATATCTAAATTCGAATTTGTACTCTGGTGTTATGCGATATGTTAGGTGCTAGTGGTGGCTCTCGGGGCGGCGGGGGTATTGAATTACAAGACACCAAAGTGCGCGCCAAGCGAACTGAACACGCTCGCTGCGAGCACAGATACTCAGGCGAGGCCCGAGGTGTATAAATATATCGCGTCCGCCGTGCTGCTCCTCCTCCTCATCCTCCTCACATGCGTATCCGCGTATCCAATGGATGCGAAACAGCCAGCAAAGCGTACGAGCTGAGAAGAATCGGAGAACAGAGAACCAGAAAAAAAAAATCCCACAAAGTATCGAAAACCGTGATATGTTGTAATTAATTAATTAGAGGGAGCAGCCGAAAATCCAGTGATTGATGTTGCCAAAGTTCAGTTTGTTTACAGTTGCAAGATCAATGACTCGTTTAGCTATATATAGAGCCCAAAAAGTAGCAGCTACGAGATACGAGCTACTTGGAAAAGTATCTGGTGGATTTAAAGAGGAACTAATGATAACAGGGACTAGGAGTGGCCAAAAGAAATGTTTAAAAAAGTTGATATGACTTTTCTTTTATTCAAATCAGTTTTCTTTTTTGTTCCTTTATGTTATTTTATTATTATAAAGCTCTAATGTTAAAATATCTTAATTATTTACTAGCTCTTTTTTTATTTAAATCTCCGCAAAAGTTCTTAATATTACCCATATTTTCTTGTATTTTTAAAGCTATTTATTTTGATAATTATATTACAATCAATGCAGTCTTAAATTATATATTTTTTATTAATAATTAAAGTAATATAAATTGAGGCAAACATCAATCATAATAAAAGCTGCAGATGAATTCCTTAAAAAGTACCTGATGGATAGAGTCCTAAAAAACCTTTGTTTTTCTTCTTTAAATATGCTTGTTGTATATATTTTTATATAGATATATTTAAAATATATTTTAAATTATAGGAAACATTAAAAAATCATTTAAATATATGCTTATACGTTCTTTTTTTAACAAGCTAAATGATCTACAACCTTCTTTTTAAATTACTTTAAAAACACTTTCCTAGGCATCCTTCTAACCCCTATCTTTCCATTTATTTTACAGCTTTTGCCACCCACAAAAAGAGGGAAAAGTAAACCACCCAGAAAACCAGCCAAAATGTCCGCCAAGACGTCACCCTCCAGCTCGCGAGACGCCAACATGGGAGCCTCCAGTGTGGTGCCCTCCTCCGTTCAGATCAAAAAGGAACTGCCAAGCGATGAGATAAAGGTGAGTGCCAGATTCTAGTGAATGAACACACAGTGAGCTGTATAATTAATTACCCCCTGTCTGCATATTATTTCACCGCGTATTCAATAACAAGGATGCAGACAAAGCATTATAAATAAGCAAGATATTCGCTCTTGGCAAAAATACTTTTGCTGCTGCGAAATTGCTCATAAGTATACGCTGAGTTATTATTATTTGTTTGCTTGTTTAGAAAATGAGGAGGGAAAGGTGAATAACACCCACTTAAAAAAATATATAGAATTTCTAGAGTGAGGTAGAATATAAGCCATTAAATGGGATATCCAATCAAGGATTTCCCTTGTTAATATGCCCAGGAAGCTATCACTTTCACGGGTTACCAGTTAAACCTGCTCCTTCTAACCGAAATTGTAATGCAAACTATTATTGTATTATTCGTTTTCGTCTCTAACGAACCCCCTTGGAAATATGTACATATTTCAGGAACCGCATGTTGCACATAATTAGTTTCCATTTACAAGCCCAAACCGAGCATTTCCAACTAAGCATTGAAATCAGAGAATCGGATTCGAAAAGTCTGCTCGCTGCTGCTGCCGCCGAACCGAAAGAGGTTTCAACTTGCAGTTCTGCAGCTTTGCCGCTTTGCAGTTTTGTTTGGAAAATGGTTATGCAACCATTCCTACCTATACCTCTCCCCCACAAAATGCTGGATGAAATTCCGGGCAACTTTGTTACCCCGGGTCCGGCATTCGCAAGGAGGAGATTCCTCTGCCGATTCCGAATCCCATTCGGTCTGTGAGTGGAGCGAGCCGCTACTTGGCGGTAATTTTATATTGATAAATTTTTATAATCATTTTAACGAGTGAGCGAGTCCGATTCGCTCTCCTTTCCTGAGCAGAAATTAATTTAATGCCACCAAAGAGGCGGAGGGATGTCGGCATGCAGATAAATTGTCCACAGCAACATTTTTGCAGCACGTGTAACCCGATCGGGGAATTGAAATTATAGCCGTTGACTTGCAGTTGAGCGCAATGATACTCATTGTCGGTGGTGGAAACAAAAACAAAGGCAACTGCAAAAACCAAAAATTATTATAATGAATGAGAGAGCTGAGTTGGTGGGTATGAAGGGGGCACAGGGGGCCTTGGGAACCGAGTATCCGCTGAGGTTGTCGACTGGTTTTCTAGCTAAACGTGGGATTATATATGGATATCTGTACACGGTTATTTATGTCTGTCGTGAGCCATTTGTAATGTGATTGCAAGTTTGTAATGCGGGGGCATCGGTTTTCTAATAGAGAGTTTTTTAAAAAGGTTAAGATTATAAAGTTAAGTAAATAATAAATTAATTAATTAGAATTTAGAATGATTAGGTTAAGCGTTAAGAACTTGAACAACACCAGCATGATCCTAGCAACATTTGCTGGGCAACATTTTCATTTTATTTTATTTTCAACAAATAAAACTTTATGAACGTTTTCATGATATGTAGGAGTTATATTTATAAATCTATATTCTGTTTGTGCCACAGGATATAACATTTATAATCATTTTATACAAATTTATAAATAAAAAAAAATGGCTTTAAATATAATATAATAAACAAATGATCATTTAATGTGATATTTTTGTAATAATATCTATATTTTTCCATAAAATGCTGTATTTTTATAAATTTAAATTTTTTGATATTAAAATTTGTACGATATTCTAGATATGATATTGAGTGCAATATTTTGTCTGTTCCTTCCAGACATTCCTATCCCAATTACTATCCTTTCTTCGTAATCATTTTCTTTCCTTGCCTGAAGCTCTTTCATTCAGGCTCTCCATAACGCCCAACATCCTTTGAGTATGCAACACTTTGCCGACTAAAAATATCAATTAAAAACATTGTAATTCATACCTTCGTTTTTCGCTTACGCTTACCTCACCCAGTTTCGGGTTCGTTTTCAGTTTATATAAGTATATATATATATTTTTTTTTATCCATAATTACAAGCTGCATTTGCTGCAGAGGCAGAGACAGGAGCAGACACCCAAAAGACAGGACAAATTTTTATATTTAATGGCCCCGAAAGACAAGCCGAAAACACACAGCGTAATTAAACAACAACAATAAAGGGAGGTGGCAGGGTACGGGGAACGGGAACAGGAGCTCTCTCCATGGGTGCAATATGATAGGACTGTGGTAAGGCGATATCCTTCAAGGTTTTCCGCTTTGCAGCGACCGATGTCAAGCCAAAAGCTGAGGCTGGGCCTGAGCCATATACGTATATGTATACACGCGAAGTATGCTTTGAGGCACACACTACATTGTGGGCATTATCCTGGGAAAATAGCTGGAAAGGGAGTAAGAAGGGATCTGCCAGGGAGCTGGAAGAGGTGAACCCGTGTGCGGAAGGCCATATCATCAATAACTGAAATCAATAACTCTTCGTGTAGGCGGTGTGTGAAAAACAAACTGGTAAACAATGCGTTCGACTGGGTTCTTGAGGTGTTTTTGGTGTGAAATTGAATGGGAATTATTTAAACCAGAGGTTTTGTGATATTTTAAAAACATCAAAAGGAAAGAAACACGATTTGTTATAAAAGAAATAAATGTTTTCATTTTAAATTCTTCTTCTTAAGTTCTTCACTAATTGAAAACAACAGAAGAATTTTAATTGGGAAAGCAGAAGTTTGTATACTCTTGTAGTAGGCAATCTATCATAACTAAGGCAGAAGAGATACAATTTCAATTCGGAAAGCATCCTTAAACTTTATTCACTTATATTATTATATATAATTAAAATTTTCTTAAGAAATAAAGAGCATAAAACATTATTAGCTTTACATATTGATACATTTTATAATGCATTTCATATATTTTTGGTTAAGTTCTAACTTGCCTTTCTTCTAAGTGAGTATCCTCTCTATGACACTCCGCTAGTAATAATATAAATGCTATAAAACTAGTTCAAAAGTATTATAACTTACAAAATACAAGTTATATTTATTCTATAAGTTATCACCTTGAATACTTCCCGATTAAATGCATCTATACCCTAAATTTATTGCACCTTCTGGGCCAACCCCTTGGCCATTGATGCAGAGTCACCTAATATTCAACGCGCCAACGGTCTTAAGTGATGGCAGACTCTAACGAACATGGCCAGGGCTCCGAGCATTCCGGATTGGATTACACTCGCACACTCGCTTAGCAATATATGTACATATATATAATATATACAAACTTGGATCGGGGGAGACTGCGAGGGGCCATATGACACAATGACAGCGTTAGCCCGCCAGGCAGCCACTCAGGGCCACAAAGGGGGCCCTAGCTCTGGCTGAATGTTGGGATAGGGGTGCGAGGGCTTAGCTCAAATGTCGCCGCAGCAGCAGAACTTTAATAACAGCGCCGACGATTGGGTTACAAACAAAATAGAATATGATAAATTCTACACAAAACACCAGCGAACCCCAGAGAGAAAGAGCCCAGTGATGGCCTGTGTAGTGCACAACAAGGAGCCAAGGTAACATGAGGCACCCTGTGTGCTCCACCTGCCGGCAGGTGGCATCCTCCCACCCCAACCGGAGGTCCAACAGCAACGTGCTACCAATCCGCCGCCCCACAGGAGCTCAAATTAAAATAGCGTTAAATTAATTCGAGCCACTGGTGATGGCCCAGCATTACGAAAGCGAATCCGAGAGTGGCCGAAGGGCTATGGGGAAGAGGTTGGCCAGGAGGATGGATGGATGGATGAATGGATGGGTGACCAGAGGGATGAACCTCCTGCCTTGACACTGGCAGCAGGCAAAGTGATGGATATTCAAAGGAGGGAAATATAGATCCTGGTTTCTGGTTCTTATTAGGCTTTTTGATTGTTATTTAAATTTGTTTATTTATTTTAAGTAATAAATTAATAAATAAATATATAAGAGATTAGATCTTTATTAAACAAACCTTTTTAAAAATTAAATCCAAATAAATATAGCACCTTGAAGTTGGAGCCCAACTAACCCCTAGTTGTTTCAGCCCCTTAAAGGTGCTCTTTACTCTCCTATATCTCTGTCTGAACAATGTGGCAGCCATATCCGATGTACATTAGAATGAAATAGAATATTTCGTGGCTCAGAGAGAGACGAAACTAGAGCCCCAAAGGCCAAGTATGTCATGTAAGAATTGAAAAGAAGGACGCGCGTCATTCAATCCTGAGCTATCGATATTCGATTACAGCAAACTAAAAACCGACTGACTTTGTGCTCTCGACACTCGTACACACACGCGGAAAAAACACCCATATGTATGTCTGAGAAAACTAGCGTAATTCTAGAATTTGTTGCCATTGGACTGCATGAACATACACACACAACACCATATATAAAGTACATATATAGTATTTCCTTTTTTGGGGTGGCGCTGGCGGTGGCGGTGCTGCTGCTGCTGCTGGCGACTTGGAAGTGGAACCAGGGATTGGGTTCGGTCCGGACACCAGCACTGGGTGCTCCGTTGCAGCTCGGCTTTAGTTCGCCTTAGTCTCAGCTCGGTTTACTGGGTTCAGGGTGAGTTATTATAAGCGTATTGGGTGTCCGTTGCCGTTGTCCACCCCGTCCCAGTCTGGGGGCCTGGGTCTGGGTATCCGCATCTCGGCTGTTGTCGCCGGTTGCTCTGGCACTGCCATCGTCGTCTACTTTACATTATTCTATTAGGTTTCCTTGCCGGTAACCATAGACGCGTATTAATGCCCGCTCCACTTGCAAAACATTGTGGGGAGAGCAGCTCTGCCCCTGGTTCTCGCTCTGGCTCCACTGCAGCGCGGGATAAGCTTTCTTGGATTGGCCTCGGAAGTAGGTCAGGATAAGGGAATCAAATTGAGTCGATAGTTGGTATATTCGAAACCAATCAGAGGTATACAAAAATGGGATCATTTAGCTTATAAAATAATGTTAAATATAACTTTTCGGAGCACTTTTAGGAGAGAATAAATCTCGTTACTTGCCTCTTGCAGTTTTCTCTTAGAAAAAGCAATTTATTTTTTGCAGAATTGTAATTTTGTATCAGTTTCCCAGCTTCTAATACCCCATTTCTCCCAGTGCTCCCCAAAGCCAGACAAAGAATGAACCTACTTCCCCAAAGTTCTCAGTTCCCGCTTCTCTCACTCGTCAAGTCGCTTCATTACGATTCATAATAAAAACGAAAATCTGATATGTTTTTGTAAGTTGAGAATTCGCAAAATGAAAATATAAAAAAGTAAAAAAAAGCCTGAACAGTCAGAAACAGAACGAGTATATGGCATGCATATGTATCCGTTGGATTCTTGGGCAATAATTATGGAATAAAGCGAAATGAAAAGCTAACCAAGTATCCACGCAGATCGTCTACGTCGACGTTGCCGGGGCGAAAGGAAATTCGAATTGGAAATGTAAACTTATACGCGTGTGTTTGTATGTTTCTTAAAACATACAGACATACATACCACCAAATGCGAGGAGATAGAATCAGATCCCAGATCCCAGATCCCAACTCCATCAGCAGCAGCACCAACAACAACAGACGGCATACAATTTCAGTTTTTAATTAATTGATTTTTATTCGCATTTCGGTGTTGAATTTCAGGCATGGGCGCGAGTTTGAATGTCGCAGCATACACCGCGAGAAAAATCATGGAAAATTGGTCTTAAATTTGCTGTATATTTTTAGAACATAATAATAATAATTATAATGCCATTATTAATTGATTTCTTTTGTATTCATGTAATTTTATATGCTTTTTTCCTTTATTTAAAGTTCCAATTCACCATGTCCGTCTGTCCGTCTGTCCGTTTGTCCGTATACCCCTAAATCCTAATTTCTCAGATACTACAAGTATAAGAGATAAAGATACTTGACTTGGTGATAATATTTTTTAAGGTTGAAGCCATATTTTGTTAATTAAAGAATTGACCAAACCCACAACCTTGCTTGCTTTAAGAATAATAATTTTACTTCACTAAATATAAATAAATGTTATTCCTATAAATATTATGCTTAAAATATATAAATCTTAACTAAACTTAAAAGTAGTAAGAATTACATAAAGACGCAGTTTTTGTGAGGCTAATATATACACTTAAAAGAGTATAAATCCCTACAAGCGAAAACTAAACGCCTAGTTAATTACCTTCTAATTGATGTATTTTTTTCTCAGTGAATGACCCCACTTCACCGCCCCCTTTTCGGCATCCCCCTTGCCGCCCCCGGCCAACCAACCCGTTGAGCCAGTGTCAGGCAGCAGAAAACTGAACGAACGCACAAATCAGAAATTAAAAACCGAACATAAATTAACAGACAAATGATACTAAAAAAAAAGTTAAAAAACCGAGCTGCCGAAAGAGACGGCGCATGGGATAATGAGAGAGACGGAGCGAGAGCGAGAGCGGTAACGAGCGTTCGAGGCGTTCCTCCGGTTACTGCAAAATACTGAACTTGAGACGAGCGTGCGTCGCCGTACTGCCTCTTGGCCTCCTCCTGATCCCCCCTCCCCTGACGGCTCACCTCACCTCAGCTTACCTGGACGAGGTCGCACCTGAGCCGTGTAATTGATACGCTGAGGCAGCTGAGGTCCGTAGATTTTATCGCGCGAATTTTTAATACTCTTTTCGCAGCGACAGACAACGGAAAACCTGAATGCGATTGTCACCGATACTCGACTTGAGAAAATAAACCAAGCGAGCGTGTGAGCGTTGTTTAAACACTTCGAAAAAATTAATAATTTATTTATTTAAAAGTAATAAAAACCTATGCTGGGCAATACAACATTTTTAGCATGGTTTTTGATAAGTTATCACTAAACCTTTTGATAGGATATAAGCAAGCAAAGGAAAGAGAATAATATTAATAATATAAAATAAAGAATGAAATAAAGAATTTAATCATGGTAAATTTAAAATTCAATTAAAATAAGGCTTGAAAATTTAACTTTTAGGTAAGGGTCGCCTGGTTTTAATTTAAAAGAAAGTCCTGTTTTGCTAATGAAAATAGAAGAAAGCACTACCAAAAACAAGCAGTTACATTTTTCGAAATTTGGGTTTTAAGTATGTGCCATCTTAAGAATTTTTATTCAATGCCATACTTCTCAAGACATTATTCCAAGTGTACAAAAAAAATAGTGCTTCTATAAGAAAGAGAGGGACTGACCGAGACGGCGAGTGATTAGACGACTTGCATTTGTCAGCAAGTTGGCAGCACCGCTTAATTTGCCAAGAGTATCGGATGTCCCCGGGGATATCCAGTTTGTCTAGTGCCTGCGATAGATGCAATATGACTGACTGGCGATGATTCATCTGGCCACCGTTGTTGGGTAATTGCGGAGCGATCCGATTTGTGGCCACTACTGCTTCCCCTGAATCTTTGAATCGGACACCACCGCCAGCCACCGAATTTGTCAAGCAAGTGCCGGCCACATGGCGTATGAGTAATGGGGCATTCCGCAGAAGGCAGCTCTGAGAGAATATTTAAATGGGAACATTTTGGAGGCAGACTAAAAGGGGTTTCTTCGACTTAAATATTTACTTTAAAAGATTCATAAATTTCAATATTATCTTGTTTTTAAATATATATTATAAACAAGACTTCCTTCCTCTCCAGTTGGATTTGCAAAATTCGTTCAACCTTTAGTTTGAAATCTTCTTTTAAAAACCTAAAAATATGTCTTAAGTTTGCCCAACTCAAACCCTTTAACCTCCGTCACTGCCTCCCAAGACTTGCAGCAGCAGAAACTCAGAAGAATTCAAGTATTTCAATGTAACCTGATACCCAGTTTTGTGCCAGCCCCACCAATGCCTTGTGTGAAATTTTTGTGTGCAACGCCAGACGGGCCCAGAAATGTATCTTATGTGCATATATGTGTATATAGATATATATCTCCCTCGGGAAGGGAATGAAAATAGGAATGCCAAAACTTCAAAAGCCGCAAAACTCTTTGCTGCATCTTGGACTTCGACTTAAATTTAAAAGGCAAAGAACGCAAAACGAAACACCCGAAGGGGTATTGGATATCATTGCTGATTTACCAGTGTTGATTTAGTGGGAAAGACCACAGGAATATACAAATGCCACCCATTCCGACTCCGACTCGGACTTCGAGCGAGTCCGGCCCAATATGCCGTAATGAAGTTCTCCAGGTCCTGCTACTCCTCCTCCGAATGCCACCTGTGTGTGTGTGGACAGTGATATGTCTGTCAATAAAGCCTTGGGTGCGTGTGTGAGGTGTTGTGTGTTGGTTGCAATGCGTTGCCTTTTTCCCATCTCAGAGCTATCGATTACACTGGGGCTGCCCTTCGGGAGCAGGGACTTTTGATACGGTTAGATAAGGACTTGCATAATTGGTCACCTTTGGGTCAGGGGTCAACGGATAATTAGTGAAAGTTGCAGTTAAAGCCTCATGCTGGTTGAGTCAAAACAACTGGTGGCTAAAAACCAGTAATTGGCCACAACTTTATGGCCCAATAAAGTCCCCTGTCCTGTGATGTCCTGTCTTGGCTGTGGATTTCAGCCAGTTTCAGCTGCCATTGAGGGGAATACACTTGAAATTAAGGTGTAAAAGGAAATAAATTAAATATAACTGCTGAAAACTAATAATCGATCACTAGCAACCATAAAAAAGTCTAAAAATAAAGCTACAACCGTTTTAATTATGAAAAAAATATATTTAATCTGAATTCTGTAACTTAAAAATTGTGTTGGTTGTGGGGTTTTTAAGCCTCTAGTGGTTTCTATATCATTTTTATTTTCTTCTTCAACTCATTTATGGATAAATTTATTAAACTTGTATTATTTAAACTTGTATAATACATTTATAAGAATCCTAGATTAATTTTCTAGAGTGTCTTAAGCTACTGATTCGATCTTCGTGAATATCGAATGACCCTTGGGCGGGCAATTGTCGTAATGCGAACCCGGCGAATTGTGTCAGCAATTCGTATATATATACCTACATACATATATATTCTCGAGTACTCATCTTTCCGTTTTTTCGCCTTTTTCCCTTTTTATTCCAGGAATTTGCTCACAACACCATGAACGAGCTGCTCGGCTGGTATGGATTCGAGGGTGTGGACGTGGACAGACTGGATCTGACCGCCAAGACGTCTCGCCTGCTGCAGAGTGCGGCCGCAGCAGCGGTGGCCAACCAGCAACAGCAGCAACACAATCACCAACAACAACAGCAACTCCAGCAGGAACAGCTGCAGCATCTGGAGAGGAAGCGGAGCAGTCTCTGGAAGCGAAGCAGGGCTCTGGAGGCGGCCTATCTCAACAATAACAACAGCAATAGCAGTGGCAACAAGAATAATGGGACGGGAGGAGCCGGTGCAGCAGGAACGGGAGCCGGAGCAGGAGGAGGAGTATCTGGAAATGGCAGGAAGGCAGGCCTGCAGAATTGCAGCAGCACCACAACGACGCCCTCGGATCATGATACGCGGAGCTCAAGGGAGGAGGACTCCAAGAGTCCGCTCTCCATAGGGAAAACAGCGGGTGTGCCGCAAACGGAGGAGAAAATAGGTAAGTATGCCGCTCTAGAGGCTCTGATCTAGACATTGAGAGTAAAGAATTAATTTTTAATCTTTAATTAATATTAAAAGTAAAGAGAACAAAAATATGAATAATTTGTAGTGATTATTATAATTCTAAATAATTATTTTTATAAGGCTACAGGGTATTATCAGTGAGTAATTAAAGCTCAAGTCCAAGCAAAAATGGACAGCAAAAGTAAAAATCCAAAATTTTCAACTAACCCAAAGAAACAAGGAATCACTAGGAAACCCCTTGATCCCCCTTATCCCATGAAGGCATCCGCTTGTTTTCGAGTGTTTTGCCTTTTGTAAAAGGCAACTCGATAAGCTCGACTTTTCTGCTCCGGCATTGCCCCCGTCGGATCCCCGTCTCCTCATCCTCTCCAGCCACGGCAATCATTACGTGCATTTGGAGCCGCACAGACAGGTTGAAAACTTTGCTAACTTTCCATCAAACTCCGGCCGGAGTTTTCCGATGCCTCCTGCATTATCGAATATCAGGATTCATTAAGACTCGAAATATGGTTTACAAAATTCTGGCAGGCAAAATGTGTTGGCGATGGCTCTGGCGGAGGAGGAGGACGAGGAGGAATGGCGGGGGCCATATTAGGAATTGGATATCCCAAAGCTCAATTTGTACGGCAGCTGGGAAAAATTGTATGGCTCTTTGTGCAGGGAATTGATTTTCATTTTTCGATTTTGTGTTTATTCGGGGAATTAGAATTAAATGGTTTATTATGATTGGAAATTCACTAACTTAATGGAGGGGATTTTATTTAATTCACAGGAACAGTAGGAAAATTAGAGTTGAATACTGAAAGTTAATTAAGGAAACTGAAATAAGATATAATATTTAAGGAAATTGAAAACTGGCTTTGGGAAGTAGGATTTTGTCTACCGAAAATCGTTCATAACTAAGCCAAAAATGACTTCATTTGGATTCGAAAATTTGTTGTTTTTTTTTTTTAGCTTAATGAAACTGCATATCCATTATAAATATTTTAAATATTCCATTTTTTAACCACTTATAAAATGGTGAAAAAATTAAAATCAAAATTTTTTTCTACTGCCATGCCAGATTGAGTCCTCTGGTGATGGTGATCAAGAATATATACGATTTATAGGATCTGAAATTACTTCTTTAATGAGTTTTAAGCTTGTGACTAAAGTTTTAATACTCTAAAAGGATATAAAAATGGTTACTGTTGACATTGTCATTGTCTGTTCTCAGTAAATAATTTTATATCCTATTAAAAAACATTTTAATAACTAATATCAACAACTTATAGAAACAAGTATAATTTAGATTTCAATATAAATTTAAATTTGTCTATCTTATTCCAAATTTCATATTCCTTTTTTCGTGATTACTAAAGATATCCTTCTTCCTATTCCCCCAATCTTTCACAGACTTCAGCAACTGCTGCTGGTGCCATCGTCCAATTGCCGAAAATGCACCGGATTACCTGACCAGCAGCGACGGACCCCGCTACTGCTCCGAATCCTGCTTCGCCCAGAGCCGGCGGGCATCCTTCAAGAAGGCCAAGACCTGCGACTGGTGCAAGCACGTCCGCCATGCGGTGAGCTACGTGGACTTCCAGGACGGCGCCTCCCAGCTGCAGTTCTGCTCGGAGAAGTGTCTCAACCAGTACAAGATGCAGATCTTCTGCCACGAAACGCAGACGCACCTGGACCTGCATCCGCATCTGCGCGATCAGGTCCTGGATCCGGGCAGCGAGGCTGGCCTGATAACGCCGGATCTGTGGCTGCGCAACTGCCGGAGTCGGTCGGCCTCGCCCGCCTCCACGTTGTCGGTGTCGCCGGGTCCGCCACAGGCGGCCTCTTCCATTCGGGGCCCGGACTCATCGCCGCCGCCGTCGGCGCCGCCTAGTCATCATCATCCCAGCAAACCCCTGATCTCAGTGGCGCCAGTCTCCAAACTGCTGGCCCAGAAAAGCCCCGTGCCCGCCGTGGCTCCTCCGCCGCCACCACCACCGCTCCAGCGACAGTTGGGCTCCAAGTTGGGACGGAGGAAGCGTCAGCATCGCGGTCTCTCCTCGTCGTCGGGCTCGGAAACGGTGGCCAGTTTGCTGCAGAAACAGCAGCATCAACAGCAACAGCAACAGCAGGCTCCTCCAACCCTAACCGCTGACTTTGCCGGCTCCAGTGTTCCCCTGCCTCCCATCTCACCCATGCCAAATATTCAGGAGTCGCCACAGCAGCAGCAGCAGCAACAGCAGGCTCCTCCTGCGGTGGCGCCTCCCCAAGCTCTGCCCCGTGGACCGACCGCCATTCCGGCCAGCTATTTTGCCACGCCCTCGAATGGAGTGCTGCCCATGGGTGGACATCACTTTGTGGGTCGTCCGCCACCGCCGCCGCATCATTTCCTGCCTCCACCACCGCATGGCATGATGCCCAGGGGATTTGCTCCGCACTTTGGGCCCCCACTTCCTCCGCAGATGCCAGAGCTGGGAGCCTTGCTAGGCGCAGTGCCTCCTGTGACAGTTATGGTACCGTATCCCATCATCATACCTCTGCCCATACCCATACCCGTGCCTCTGCCCATGATGGACTTCTACAAGGCGCACCTGACGCCCGAGCAAAGGAAACGCCTGGATGAGGAGCGGGCAAAGTCGTGCAGGAGAGAGGAGGAGGAGGCAACCCAAGGTGAATCGGAGCAACCACAGCCGCTGGACTGCAGCAGCAAGCCAAAGAGCGAGCAGGAGCTGGAGGTGGAGGTGGAGAAGCAGGAGGAGGAGGCCTCGCCGGAGGCCCAAGAAGACAAGTCATCAGACAAGGAACAGAACGAGGAGGAGAAGGAATCCATACCAAAGACAAATCCAGATATTGACAACACGCCCGCATCGCCGTCTTCTGTCTCGCCCGAGTCGTCGTCCTCCTCGCTGGAAACGCACTGCATCGTGCGCGACTCCCCACACTCCGATCCCGAGGTGGACAGCCAGAAGCTGCCCAAGCTGAAGATCACGCGGCTGCAGACGAAGCGAACCCTAATCCAAACCAAAGAGGCGGCCGCCGAGTGCAGTCGACCGCTGCGCAAGCGCAAGAGGATCATTGACTGTGACTTCCAGAAGGAAGTCAAGGAGCAGGAGCAGGCCAGTGAGGCGAACAGTAGCAAGGAGACAGAGGCGGATGCCGAGTGCAATATGACTAACAATGGCAATGCTAAAGCTAAAAAGTAGACTTAGACTATAGGATATATCCTTATTTAGTTATAGAATCTATTTATGTGACGTGAAGAGGAGACCAGAGCGTAAAGAAGGAGGGGGGAGAACGAGTGGGCACAAAGTGCAGGGCGGTAAATCTCTGAATTAAATCGTAATAAACTAAAATACATAACTTATGAGAAGGCAAAAGGGTTTCATTTATAAACATTTCAAACATTAATTTATCAAAGGATCCTCATAATTACAAGTGCCATAGGATGGCGTTTTATATGTTCCATAATGTGAGTAATAAACACTTTGTATTTCATTCAAAACGGATTCGAGGAAAAATCAGCCATTAAAATCAAATTAAAACTCAGTAACGATGCTGCAGTCCGAGAGGCTTCTCAATGGGGAAGTGTTACTACTTAAAGGTAAAGCTATATAAAGGATTTCCAAACCGTTGCAGTCTTAGCTTAGTTATAGAGGTCCCACAGCGATATCTGGCTATCCATGCCCGCAGCCGCCATTATAGGTGCCCGCCACATGGCCACCGCTTGGCTGGAATAGGCCAGATCCATAACGCCACCCTGCTTGTGCTGCGTGAGCACGGCCAGCGGCCGGAGGCTCTTCCACGAGAAGATCCTAATGCGTCCGTCCCAGCCGCCGCTAGCAAAGACCTTTTGATCGCTACGGATGCGGACACAATTCACGCCCGGATTCTTGATGCACAGCTCTGAGCCGCGCTGCAGCTGCATGGCGGGTCGCTGGTAGCTAAAGGTAATTAGTTTTTCAGCTGAAAAGGAAGATAAGGATTAAAGATAAGTTTATTTAAATTAAATAAACGCATAAGAACACACTCACAGGCTCCACCCACAATGCCCCGATTGGTCACCGGGTCATAGTCCACGGTCATGGCATCGGTGGCCAGCTCCAGCACATCCAGTATAACACCAGAAGTCAGGTCCCAGGTCAGGAAATGGCCCGATTCGTAGCCCGCCAGGAGAAACAGCTGCGAGGCGCACTCGAACGGCTTGAAGCAGGTGACGCTCCCTAACTTGGGCAGCTGAGCATCTTCTGGAACTAGCATCTGGGTGGGAGCCGATGCGTCCGTCACATGCAGCACTCCGATGGACGACTCCTCGCAGGGATAGAAGAGCAACTGCTCGCTGGTGTTGCTGGTGCTCGTGTGCAGGGCGGAGCGGCAGTAGCCCAGGTGGTTTCCTGGTATACTCCGCTCCTTCACATAGCTGCTGCCGCCAATGGAGAACATGGTGATGGCGCCGCCCTTTTCCTGCGTCACCAGGCGGTCGGTTGTGTGATGCAGGCTGGTTATAGGGTCGGAGCCCACCTCGAAGTGCAGAGCGGAGCGATTGGTCTGAAATGGGTTGGGTTTAGTTAGGTTTGCTTTAATCCTTTACTATAGTTAATATATTGTTTTTTTCACCTGTAGATCCCAAAGGAACACACTGCCTTTCAGAGTTCCCGCCAACAAACGATCGTTATCTTGAAAGCACAGCGAGTTGACGGCGCCCATGTCCGGGGAACGCAGGCTGAACACGGGATCTGGTGGAAGCACAGCCATATTTTTCGTTATTTCTTAATTAAATTAACTAAAAACAAGGTTTGTTTTGTTTTGGTTCGAATATATCAATCTATCGATATTTTTTCTAAAGATGATATATTTTTATCACGATTTTTTGTTTTCCTAAATATCGAAATGGTTATATTTTGCGATATTTCTTGACAATAATTATTCTAGCCCGATGAATAGTTTTAATGTTGTAATAAATTTTAAAAATCTTTATTTTATGACTTTATTTATGTGAAAAAATGTAAACAATAAACTTCTTCAATATTCTTTTAAAATATATATTTTTTTTTATGTAATATAAAAATTCAAAATAATAAAAATAATAACGCTTTTATAGCAGTTTTTTTTTTATTTTGTTTGAGATTAGTAATGGGAACTTGTGCCCAAAAAATAACAATGAGTCGAATTGGTCACACTCATTTTGGGTTGCTATAAACAGCTGATATTTGCTATAACATAACGCGAATAAATCAGTAAATTTCTGATCCTAACCTGGGTCAAATTGTTTAATATTAAAATCGCCCGCATTAGACAAAAATGTTTACTTGGTCCCACCGTTAGGGGCAAATAATTGTGTCATAAAATTCCATCCATAAACTTTATAGTCAGCTCTGAGTAAAGTACGAGAAATCTGGCAACGTCAAAGAGACGAGCCTTTTATAAATGTGACCAGAGTACTGAAAAATACGTTACCGCGATATTTAAATATATAAAATTAGGTTTACTTTTCTATACTTTCCGCATTTCAAGCCGTAGAAATATATATACAAATTGAATATACTTTTTATTTATTTTTCTACAAACATCAACACAGCAAGAGTTCGTTCGCTTAGATTGTATGTGATGGCAGAAGCTATGAATGTAATGGGAGACAGGTGAGGAAATACAAAATCAAAGATTAAAATAATAAGTTTCGCCAAGGAAACGTTTACAAGTTAATTAAAGTTCATTTGAGATGCTTGCGTTGGGAATTTCTTGTTTTTCTCTCCGTTTTTTTTTAAATATGAGGGGACACTGTGGCTAGTAAATTAATCAGTTCTGGACCTTAGACCAGGGGATAACTGGCGGCGGTGGCGATGCCGCACTGGTTCTTCTTGTTACGCGCCATCTTAATGAAGCCCTTGTCGCCCCAGGTGGTGCCCCACGAGTTCTTCACCAGCCAGTAATCCGCGCCGGACTCATCGGTGCCAAAGCCAACCGCGAGAACACCGTGATCCAGGTTCTCATCATCACAGGCAGGCTCATCGTAGACGCCCTCCGAGTAGAACTGGAAGGACTCGTGGGAGGCATCAATGGCCACGGACACGGGACCAATGGTGGACAGAGCCTCGGCCAGCTTCTTCTCATTCTTCTGGGGAATATCGACAAATCCACGATCGGTGGCTCCAATCGTCGCCTTGTTGAAGTGGCACGAGTCATCGATGGCCTCATAGGGATAGGACTTCTCGGTGTCGATGCCTCCATTGTCCTTGATGTAGCGGAAGGCGTTGTCCATGAGACCGCCGTTGCATCCATTGTTGCCATACTTGGTGGAGCAGTCGACCAGGTTCTGTTCGGACAGCGAGACCAGGACGCCGGTCTTGCGGTAATGCTGACCCTCCAGAGCACCGGTGCTGGAGAAGGACCAGCAGCTGCCGCAGTGTCCCTGATCCTTGACCTCGGTGACAGCGCCCTTGGTGCGCCAGTCCACAGCCTTGGGCAGGGTGACATGAGCTGGCGAGATGAAGGTGACGCCCGAGAAGCTATCATCGGAGGCGCTACAAAAGAGAAATAAACCAGCAATTAAAACCAGAGTTCTGCTGTGCAAAAGGAAGGTTTCACATTCACATACCGCAGCTCCTTGTGCAGGGTGTAGTTGAATCCGTTCATCACCTGGCGGAACTCATGGTGCAGCATATCGGCGTACTTGTTCACAGCCACCTTGAAGCTCACCTTGCCGGCAGCCCAATTCTGGTTGTGCTTGGCAATCTTGTGCTTGTTCTCGTTGAAGATCTTGAAACGGAAACGCTCCTCGGTATCATCGTTGTAGTTCTTGCGGTGCTCCAGCTGCATGAATAGGGAAAAGGAGAGTCTCGTTTATAGATTGGTGCCACTCTTATCACCGTATTTTAGCTCTTATCAATTATCAGCCTCGATTAGATACAAAGTTCAGGGAAGGTAACAACATTTAAATGCAATTTTGATTTGGAAATCACTATGCCAAGGCGAGGAATAAAAGTTTACGTAAACCAGATTTACGATCTGACCAAGAGAGTTCTTAATCTCGAGATAACCTTATCACGGAGTCACGTCAACCTGGCACGAGCTCCCAGCTCCCTGCTCTGAGTTGCGGAACAGTAGTCGCGTTCATAAAAACCAGCATGACCATAAAATAGTGCTGAACGACAACCGAGAACCGAAGACCTCGGCAATGGTGTTAATGTTCCAGGTAATAAACAACAACAACAACAGCTCCAACGCAGGTAGCACGGCACGAAATGCGCCCTGATCTGGTCTCGCTGCATTGGTCCCGCCGTCGGTTCAGTGTTCAGGGTTGCTTGTCCGTGCCGCCGACCCGCATATTTGAACAGCACGGAAATAGCTACGAAAACTAAACAAATGATAGCTATAAATGAGAATTGCTCCCAAAGTCTAGACAGGGGTGATATCTATTACTTTTGGGTAAATAAAAACAGTGTCTAGAGATCAGTGGGGTGGATTTTGATTGAAAGTCAATAAATAAACCTTCGATTTTGTCACTGCACAAAGGCTTCTATGGAAAATGATTCATAAGAAAAGGTCCAGGTCCAATCTTAAATGGTTCATTTACGAGTTGAGTTTAGTATTCTAAGAAAATGCCGTGATTCTATTCGATTTTATAAAATTCTAATGAAATATAATATATAATTAACAAAGATTTATAATCATTTACATAAATACTATATTTAATGGAAGTTTATATGACAGGCAGAGTAAACAACTTACTATTTTGTTTGTAAACTCGTCATGTAAGATTATTGCTTACGTATTTCATTTTAGGAGTTAAATGTAACTTTTACCTAGTCAATTGTTTTTTAAACACATCTTCCTTTAGTCATAACAAAACCTATATTTCAATTATACATATAAATAAATTATTTCCTCAAGAATGAGCTATTTATATATTATTCCCTATCTACAATTTAAACCTTATCGTTTTTGTGGTTTCTCAGTTAAGGAATCAGAGAATATTAGAGGGTATCCATAGCTCGTTGCCATAAACTCTGACAACGCTGTCATGTGTGAGAAAACATGCATATGTAATTATTTTGGACATCAAAGCCGAACGAATAACAGAGCTCTCGAATCCGACGGGGCAACCAATTGTCGCCCCAAATAGGCGGCCGGATGGGGACCCCGCGAGTAGTCCACGGCTGACTCGTATAATTGACATAATTGATTCGAATTTAAGACGACATGCATCCACCATATCCACGCCCGTTCCCCCACTTGGGGGGAATGGAAGCCTTTTGAAGGCCTGCAGCAAAAGCAACGACCTATTGATTTTCTTTGAACGAACGAACCACTCACTCAACACACATGTACACAATACACAATCCAGTTTGATTTTTCGACAAGGTATGATAAAATTCACACATTCTTTTATTACTGTATATACTCTTTGTAGAAAAATTAACAATTAATTAAATGCATGTGCGTTCTAGGCACTCGATGCGATACGTATACTCTCTGTATCTATAAATCTATCTAAACAGTATTAGCAAGGCTTTTCGCAAGCAAGAGAGCATCCTTTGAACTTTGAACTATATTCAGCTTTCTGCGCTTTTAGGAAAAATTCGTTGCAGTTGAAGATGAGCCGCCTGCCTGGACGAGGGATGGCGAGTAACTGTCTGAGACCTACGGCTGGCCAGCCTACGGCTACAGGCGCTCCATTTGAATGGCACAGGAGTCGTCGTCCTCGGGCTCTTCCAGCGGTGCTGAGACCACGGCCTGGCTGCTGGTGGCTGCGTAGGATGTGTGGGGATGCTCCTCCGTCAGGTGCTGGCTGAACTCCCGGCGCTTTCGCATGATGTAGGCGAAGATGAAGCCATTGGCCACCAGCAATGCCAGGACTATGATAGTGGGCCACACCACATCCACGGAGACGTTTAAAGTGTTTGCATCGGCCATGGCTTTATGTAAGTTCCCAAAACGGTATTTACTCTGGTTTCCCTCTTGGTTTAATAGCACGTTTTTATTTGTATTTTCGATGACGCGCGTGCTTTCTTTCGCTGGTGGGGGCCGGTTGGGTCTCCTTTTATTTCTTTCCTCTCTGGCGAGCACTGCCTGGTCTGGTGCTGTTCTTGGCTCTACAACCGTTTGTTTGGAGCGTCGGGAGGGAAATAACGAAAATTCAGAGCACAGGCCGCCTCCGATGGTGGTGGTTGTGCTCACACGCACACACCCTGACTTCCCACATTCACAAAGCCACACACAACACTCCTCTATCGCCGAGCGAAAACCAGCGCGCGAGCAACCTACGTAAACTCAAACTATTCGGAGGAAGCGTCGTCGTCGTTGTACTCCGCACACACACTTCTTGTTATGCCCTCACCAGAGAGTACTCGAACTTTACTCTCATTTTAGGCAGTGAAGTCTGTCTTAGGGTATATAAAGTGCAGAATGTTTTGCTTGTCCGTTTGTCCGTTTGTCCGTCAAATGAGTTTAAATCCTATTTTCTCTCGTTTTTTCAAAGATATTAAAACTTTCGCAGTTAGAAACTACATTTTATAAAAAAACCTTGTCTGTGTGCCCGCTAATATAGCTTCAATGAGATTTACTCTTGTATTTGCATATATTCAATCCTTACAGATCAAACTACTATATTTTCAAACTGTCATGGGAAATACAATAGGAAATCCTCTGCTAGATTTTTCTTACAACCTTAAGGGTATTACCACTTCGTCACTCGTGTAAACTCACTTCCTTTTTCGTTTCTTATTCCATATTTCTTTCTGCAGCGCGCGCATATAATGGCACGGTTCAAAATAGCAACCGGTTTCCCAAACAGCAGCATGATTTATAAGGATGTCGGGCAATGTATTCAAAAAATAGCAACCGGTTCGCAAAGAGAGTGACGCGGAATACAAAAAAATCAAAGTATCAATGCCTGTTCTGTTCTGCTTTTGCAAGTCAGCCAAATTTTTCCCCACTTGTTTATTTACGGCAGCGCGATTCTATATATTTGTTCGATTCATTCTTCGTCGTGTGCACTTGCTGCTCACCACTCGGGTTACTCTCTGAAAGCTTTTCGGCTCTCGAAACAAAATAAAAAAAACGCCTGACAGCGAATTTGAAATGCCAATTTGATAAGAGCTGCGTCGTCACGCGTCATTTCCAAAACAACGCTCGGCTTGGACGACCCCCCGGCACCCGTTTTTGGGTTTTGACTCTGCTTTTTGTTTTTTCCCATCTTTGTTCGTGGAATGCGATGAAGCTGCTGAAACGCATTAAAACGAATTGAAGCTTATCAGTGGCATTGTACAGTATGCTTGGTGCCTTTTGCAGCTGTGCATTTGCAACTTTGGACTGCGTACTGATTATGGAACTACAGTTTGCCGTTGCTCCAGAGCAGGCTTTTGAAACGCTGGCATAAGCAAAAAGTATTTGAATTGCGCGGCTTATCAGTTCAACACTGAATGGGCAGCACTTTTATGCCAGTGTGGCCGTGGCTGCACAACAGCTGTCATGGGTCTTACACTGACTCACAAAAATTAGGTTTCGAAACTGAAGTCTGGAAAAAAATTTAAATAAATTTTAAAGATTATGATTTAAAAAATAAATAAAATAAATTAACATAAATACACTGGAATTCCGTTTCAAAGGATAACATTAGGCAGACAAAATAAAAATTTAATATTCGTAGTAATTACGAAATTATTGATATATGAATTTTAATGTTTTAGGAATTAAGTTCACTAAGTTCACTCATTTAAATTTAAAATTTTTTGATAAATAAAATTTCATAGGAAACAAAATATTAATTTGTATTTATTTTATTTCATATTATAATGATTCAAAGAATTTCTCCCGATGATTCACACACAACAAAGGACCACTTTAAGACAACTTCCTATTCAGCTGAAAATCAACTGGATAAAAAATGGGGAATCCCACATCATAATACAAGAGATAAAATTGATCGAAATGCGGGTTCAGAAAGCAAGCATAAATCACAAAATTCCCCCGAAGAGGAACAATACCATATTTAGAGAGAAAATATCTAAAGCAATTACGTGGGTGTACTTAATGCCTTTGGGAATTATCACACGAGATCTGCACAAATTTATAATTATACGCCCCCCATTTGCAACTAATGGCGCTTGACACGCCATTATGGAAAAATAAATATACTTAACAAATAAAAAAGGGGCAACCTTTCACGCGAATCGATAAGGATGTGACATGTGTGCCCAGCAAGTGGACCGAACTAAAGGCAACTTTAATCTAAAACAATAGTACTAAAATCTGTAAATGTTGCGGATGTGGCCAAGCTATAAAACCAATAAACCCATTGATTCGAATGCTAAATGCAATTATTCAGAACCGGGGCAGGCACCAAAGTCGTCGGCCTAACCACATGACGATGACGATTAGGAAACATCATGGACTGCCGCAAAAGTGGTGCAAAATGGTACTATTGTCCCGCCGCTTATCAGTGTGGACCAGTTATCAGCGGGACTGACCCGCGATGGAGCAAAAGTGGGCGACCGATTGACAGTCAGCCGCCTGTCCATTCATCCGATGTTTACGGATGAGCCTAAGCCCCACCTCCGCCGCCGCCACCGCATGGTCATGTGAGTCGGCGGCGACATGTGACTGCTGGAAGCTAGACTTCTGGACTTATCTGGACTCTTTTTACATCAGCCCGCCGCCTTGCTTGGTGCATTCACATTCGCATTCGTGACTCAGCTCTCGAAGAATCGCGTCACAAATGGAAGAATGCAATGCGCGTCGACTAAACAAACAAAAGTATGTGCAAGACAAAGGCCCCAAAAAATAATGCGATTTTAATGATTAATCATCGCTGGTAGTAAGCCCTTGTTTTGTCACCAAAGAACACTTGTTTTCATTGCCGGCTCTGATTTCCAGGGGATGACAAATATAGACTCTAGATCATAGGAAGCTCTACTCACCTTGAACGTTTGCCATTCCTCCTTGACCACATCGGCGAAGGAAACGGCCTGGGCAACTGCCAGCAGAGCCAGAAGGGGAAGTACCACAGCTGTGCGCATTGTGTGGAGTCTGGAAAAGTACAACAAAAATTAGCAAGAGTATTAGCAAGAGTCTGAGCAACTGGAAGTCACGTGAAGAAGTTAGCCCAGCAGTCATAAACCTGATTTCTGGCATTTCAAAGCTGTGGCAATTATTGGTATAAAAATATAACAATAAATATGGGGTACGCTTGTAAAAGCTCCATATACGAGTTCCATATTAATAATTATATTTTATTAGGGCTAATTATAAACTTTTCATATTTTTCAAGCGTTTCTATGCGATTTTCTTAGAATTTCCTTGTATTTAAACACTAAACACTTTTAAAACACCTTTTGTAATATGTACTTTTTGTATGATATGTATTTCTTACTCCAAAAACTAGAACATTCTTTTACTTTTGTAACCGAAAAATATAAAATATATAAATAAATATATTAAAGAAATTCACATACTTCTTTGTTGTTAATTTCAGAATTTTAAATTTGGATTTTATGAAATATGTTTAAATGGTTAAAATTATAAAAGGTTCATTTATTTGTTAATATATAGAAAATCAATTGATCTTAAATAAAATTGAACTAAAATGTCTAAAAATAACGGGGAACAAATATTGCAGATTCAACCATTAACATAAACTGAAAAAGGCTTTCTTATCCAGATTTCTTATCCAATTTTGTTGAATTGTTTTATTGCGGGTTGACTAATTAGGGGGCGTTTATATACACACTTATGTGCATACTTATATCGCCCTTCGCTTTAAATTGTTGTTTAGTTTGTTGTTGATTTCGAATTCGAACGAACTGTGCCTTATCTTATCGGCCATTCCACTTTCGCAGTGCTTTCGTATTGCTTTTTTGTTAGTTTCGAAAACTCTCTGTCTGCCATTTTGGTCTGAGCTACTTTGTTGCTGTGATTGCTGTAAGTTTTTGCCACCATTTTGAGAAACGTGAGAGGCATTTAATAGAAATTGCTATTTATTTATTATTGCTGCCGCTCATGAAGTGTGCCAAGTTCGAGGGCAAAAACGGGTTTCGGAAACCCAAGGTGATTCATGTACTAGGGACGGCGGCCGCCTAACAGGTGAGATAAAGCAAACAAAGACTAGAAAATGGGTCAGCTAAGCGAAGAGGGGAAGAGGCGGACTAGGCAGTAAACATCTAAACAAAGAAGCGCAACAACAGAAGACAGGGAACCGGAATAGACGAGAAACAGAGACTAGAAAGATGTCGTCTGGAATGCAATTAAACAGTAAAGTAAATAAGCGAGACAAAGGCATGACGCAACTAAGTTGAACGGGCCTCAGCCGATCGAGTACCATAATTAAATATTTATTTACGCGCGGTTGATGCATGGCAGGTATATTTGCGTTTTAGTCGGAATTAAATTGTACAACTGGAGAGTGTTTTCCCACTTACCACTCGGAACTGCGTCGCAAGAAATGCAGAATAATCACTGATTTTACCACCGTAACACTCTATTATAGCCTGATCTTGCACAAAAATGCAAGTCAACGATTTTTTTTGTAAGTCGCAATTAAAGTTAACTGTTCGCGGAGGCTGGCAGCTTTTCAATAAATATTGTTGAAATTGTTGCTCGCAAGAAATCTTTTGATAATATAATTCTATATCGATATACCGATATTTTCTAAGGAGTGGAAAAACATCGAATCCAACATTGATGTCATCGATATTTTTAAAATATTGGTAACATCGATGTTTGGCGGCGAATCATCGATGTTTAAACTGTATCCATGTTATTATTTAATTATTGATCCCGCCATGAAAAATAATTAACTATAATAATAATAACCGTATTATTTGCCCTCAAAAATGCCAAACAACAACTGAAAAAAACGGTTATACTTCGAAAAAATAAACATTTTTTAAGAACTGGATACCGTGCTTTAAGCCTAAATTTTAAATCATTTTAAAATTAAAATGTATGGGTTTTTGCATTTGGATGTACCTAAGTGTTTTATGAAATTTGGTTTAATGCTAGTTTAAACTTCTTTCTTCTCGCAGGGCTCATCACTGATAGTGTGACCAACATTAAAATATTACCCGTCTCTAAAAATACCGATTTCAGATATCGATATATAGTGACACTTTTCACATCCCTAACTCAAAAAACTTGCTGGTCATCGAAGAAGTCCGATTGAATATTTTCAAAAACTCTATAAATTATACGCATTATATATCCTGTAAGTAAAGCGACTGCGAGCGATAACCTTCTCGAGTATTGAGCCCAGCAAAAAACACGGCTATTTTCAAAGAAACACCTTCATTACGACACAATCTCGCATTTCGCAGCTCTCGAGAAGCGCTCGCATCATGTTCGGCAGACAAAGTGGACTGGGCAGTTCCAGCAACAGCAGCAATTTGGTGGAGTTCCGCGCAGGTCGCATGAATATGGTGGGCAAAATGGTGCACCCAGACACCCGCAAGGGCCTGGTCTACATGACCCAGAGCGACGACGGCCTTATGCACTTCTGCTGGAAGGACCGCACCTCCGGCAAGGTGGAGGACGACCTGATCGTCTTCCCCGACGACTTTGAGTACAAGCGCGTCGAGCAGTGCAAGACTGGTCGCGTCTACGTGCTCAAGTTCAAGTCATCGACGCGCCGCATGTTCTTCTGGCTGCAGGAGCCGAAGACTGACAAGGATGAGGAGCATTGCCGCCGCATCAACGAGCTGCTGAACAATCCCCCGGCTGCTCATCAGCGCGGTGGTGGCGGCAGCAACGATGGCGACCTGCAGTACATGCTAAACAACATGTCGCAGCAGCAGCTGATGCAGCTGTTCGGAGGAGTGGGCCAAATGGGAGGTCTCAGCTCGCTGCTGGGCCAAATGAAGTAGGTTTCTAGGTTCCAAAGACTACATTTTATATTGTATTCCCTCGGTTATTCTTATCTGATTCAAATTTCTAAACACCCTGCCTTCCCTTTCAGCTCCCGTACGCCGTCTTCTCGCAACACCTCGTCTTCGGGTGGCGGCGGCGGCGGTGGCGGTGCCTCGGCATTGCAGACGCCCGAAAATGTCACAGTGCCACGCACCCCGTCTGCCCCGTCCAAGGGCTCCAAGTCGGGCAGCAGCCGCAGCAGCAGCAATGTGAACTCGCAGGCCGGCGAGGCCGCCGGCAGTGCCGGATCGTCCCTAGATGCGGATGCCTCCGGTAAGAACTCAACCACATCGACCACAACGGCGTCAGAATCGACCGGAGCCTATGCCAACCCATTCCAAGCCTACTTATCCAATCTCTCCCCCGAACATGGCGCAGGACGATCTCTGAACATTGACCTATCGACAGCGCTTTCCGGCGCCGAGGCCATCAATCAGCTCATCGCCGATCCGGAGCGCGTCAAGTCGCTGATCGTGCACCTGCCCGAGTCGGAGGATGCTGACGAGGATCGCAAGCAGCAGATCAAGGACCACATCACCTCCCCGCAGTTCCAGCAGGCCCTGGCCCAGTTCTCCAATGCCCTGCAGTCGGCCCAGTTGGGGCCTGTGGTCAAGCAGTTCGAACTGTCCAATGATGCCGTGGCCGCCGCCTATTCCGGCAACCTGGAGGAATTTGTCCGCGCCTTGGAGAAGAGTCTGCCCGCCGGCGCCACCATGAGCGGCGATCCGCCCAGTGATAAGAAGGGCGAAGCCGAGGCCCCCGCCGCTGCCGCTCGGGATGAGAACACCGATCCCGCTGAGAAGCAAGAGGAGAAGCAGAAATAGCTTTCGCCTGTGTAAACGACAATAATCCAAATGCGTTCGTCAACAGCATATTTTTTCACGTTTTTAAGTATTTTTCGATTCGGAATAAATTAGCAAGCAAGTTACAGATGCATTACAAAGAAAAGTGGTTTTATTTTCCTGAAAAGAAAGGTAGCTCGTTGAAAGAAAGAAGCTTTTTAATTTACTTTAAGGGATTGTTATTGTTTTCTTGAGGAATTTTAATTTTATATTGCTTAAGCGGCATTAACAGGCAATCAGATTTAGCCACATACTTGTCCCTTGGGAAGGTGTATCTAAGGGATATTCAATAGCTGGTACTTGACACAAAACCAACGAAACGCAGAACTAAATTGTACAATTTACAAAAGTTTAAGATTATATGTTTTTTTTTTAAATAAATTAAGAAATCAAACCTTAATAAAGACAGGAATATAGAATTCATAAAAATACCTCAACTTAAAAAATTTAAAGTAATGTAGAAATTTTGGTTAATAAGATTTTCCGAGAATTTACATATAACACGTTTACTCTTGCAATTCAAGATTAAATTTTATTGATTTCTAAACCTCATGTATTTTGGCCATTTAAAAATCTGTAAACACCATAACATTAATAATATTCTCAAATGTTTTACACTTCCTACTCAGATTTTAATCCTCACTACATTCTACACTCAAAAGCATAACAGCTAATGAGTATCCCTGCTTATTTTGATGGCTTCAAAATATTGGTAAGCTACCAAATGCCAAATTGGCTGATTTATGGCCAGTAACGGTAATTGTAATCGTCAAGGTCATCATTTTGGGTGTCGTCGTCGCGTCCCCCTAACGAAGAGCTGCCACTCTGCTCGCGCACCCACCCCCTACGGTTGTCCCTGTCTGGCACGGCACAGAGTGTGCGAAACAGGCATACAATTTTGGCTGGCACTGTTGCTCTTCGTGCTTTTCGGCGCCGCCGCTTTCCGAATCGCCAAGTTGCACACAGATACTCGCTCTCGAGCCAACACACAGATAATCGCTCTCGCGAGCCACACGCACACACAGAAAGGCGCGCGCTCTCGCAATATTTATTTTATTCAATTCCAAAACGGCCAGCCTATAAGTTGTGTTTGTGCAAATCGCGCGCGATTGCAATTTTCTGTAGTTCTCATACATAACGCGATCTCATGCGATCTCTCCTCTGACAGCGGATACCGAAAGATATCACACGAAATATATCAATATACCAAACTCTGCAGTAATTGTCCATATTTTTCGTGCAATTTTTGCGTGTATGTTTTGTATCTGTTGTTGTTGGTGCTTTCATTTTGCAGCAATCTCGGCGTGCCTGTTTGAGTTAGTGTTGGTGCTTTGGCTGATGTGCGTGCGTGTGTGTGTCTGTGTTTTTGTGGCAGTCTGTATTGTTTTTTTTCCAATGACTGCTCCGCGTTTTTGGTAGGGAAAGCTTTTTCCGTCCAAAGTTGTTGCCATAAAAAAAAAAGTTAAAAGCCGCGGCAAAAACAAAATCAAAAGTAACAAGAGAAAAAACACGGCAGCAGCAAAACAACAACCACAATTAGCTTCTGCGAGCGAGGGAGATAGCGATTGCGACAGAGAGGGAGAGAGGGCTCTCTCTCACACATTCGCAACCTTTGACTTTGACTCATTCGCATACGAACCAACACACACTCAAGGCGGCGTAGAAGCTTGCAAAAAATAAAATTAAATAAAATAAGAGCTCCACTCCAAATGGTATGTGTGTGTATGTTGTCAAATAACAAAATAAACAAAAAGCTTTTGGAATTCGCAAATTTTGTTGCCATACCGCGGCGGCAACGGCGGCTGAAGCTGTGTGCGTGTGTCTCGTGTCTGTGAGTGGGGCGATCTGGCAACACCAACAACAACAGCCCCACGAAAGAAATTGCGTTTTAACCATTTCCTGCACTTATATTTCTCGCCTTTTTAACCATAACTCCCGCAGTTAGTGCACCCGAAACGTTTATTCGGTGAGGACGCCAAGCCCAACGTGTTTCCTTAATGAGTTCCACTCAAATAATCGGAATTCGCAAACAAAAACGCTCGATTTGCCGCTGATAAAGCTGATAAAACTACAAAAAGGCAACCATAAAGTCAGCTGCAATTTTGCGATAAGGTGAGTAAACAGAAGGGGAGGGGGGCTGATAAAGGGTTTCCGACTCTGCCGGCTGCAGAAGAGGCTTCCAGAACAGCTGCAGGAGCATCCAAAATGAAAACTCCAAACACCCACACAAATGGCAATGAAAAAAAGGAAAAACCTAGAAGAAAGAGGGAAAGGAAGGAAAAAAACAAAACACACAAATGGCGCCTGAGCATATGCTATACGAAATTTCAAGAGCAGCGGACTCGCAGCGGGCGCAAGCAGGACAACCAGAGTGCCACTGTGTTTATGTTTTGGTAGAAAGGTCACATTCACATCCTTAGCTTCCAATAGAACACCGTTCCGTTCGTTCGTTAGTTCGCTCGTTACCTTCTCGCCCCGCACGCCCATTACGTCAGGCGACAGTTTCCGAGTGGGTGGCGAAAGTTTCGACGCGACAGCCAGCGACTCCTTCAACATGGCTGACCAGCCGTAGGGAGAGGTGGAGCAGGGGGGGGGCAAAGCTCCTGTTGTTGGCCCGACATTGAACTTGGCAACTCCGAATTGAATTCGATTAATCACAGACACAGGGTGCCCACGAACAACTTTCACCGAAAACATTTGCAGCTGCTGCCCCCCAGCCACTTCAACAGTTTGTCGCCTGCATTTTTCGGCTGTGGCAAATCGGGCCCAAACACTGACACAGCCAAACAACGCGCCATTTTACAAACTTTAGCTCAAAGCTCCGCTATTTCCTCGCTTTTGAAATAGTTTTTACTTGAGAGCGAAGAAATCGAACTCAATCTCAACAGCTGTCTTGGCATTTTCAAGAAGCTTTCCCCGTTTCCCGTCGCCTGTTGATCTTTTGCCTGACAAACTATTTATAAATGGGTTTGTTCCATGTTCGGATTTGAATCAAGAAATAATTTTGTGTGCTATGTTTCTTTAAATTGAATAACTTTTGAATAGGTTTATAATTGTCCCTTAGTTACCTTTTAATCGGAAATCGAGGTAAATATATAACTAGAAGAAATTCATTTTAATACTTTCATTTTAATACTTTATTTCTACAATACAAATAATAAGATGATTGGTGAAGTTCTTTATTACTTCTTGTGTTCCTTAAAAATAAATTAATACAAATTTTAAACCCACAGCAAAGACCAAATCTTGAGCACTTTACCCAGTCAAAATAGCCAGGAACAGTAACCCAAAGTTTGAAAATCTTCTATAGATTTTGGTGTGGAAGTCCCTTTTTTTTGTTTTTATATAGCTGATATTATTGAATTTCTATCAAAACACTCTCTTCCAGACTGATAAAACCAATTAAATAAGATATATGATTTGAGTCCAAATTTCTTCAGAAACAATTTGATAAATAGTCTCTGATATGTAGTATTATTTAGGTATAATATATAACATATGCATATCTTAAATCTTATCCAGCTGGTTTCGTTTTTGGCATAAAATGTAACTGAAACTTTTGGAGCTACACTTTTATCTCATCTCGTTAAGAGGTGTTTTTGTTATTATAATTTGGGAATGTCCTCTCAAAACGGTTTTTTCGTACTGAAGGAAACAAAGATCAATATCTACAGATTCGTTTCTCCTCTATGAAAACATAAGGTGAATAAAAAATATTAAAACTTTATTACCACTTTTATAATCAATGAAGAGGCAAAATCGCATTCTGGGTCCACCCCAAACCACGTCCGCTTTGCATGGCATCTCTGGCACATTGGCTTGACTTCCTCTGGTCCAATTATCAACGGCTCCTCCCGCCCCATTGCGATTATAAGCTCAGCCCGGCAGGCGACGGCGACTCTCTCATCTGCTGATATTTGCAACAGCAGCACAGCCAGCAGCCGCGGCAGCAGGAGCAGATGATTTTCCGGTTTGCCAGGGCCCAAAAACAGGTTTAAACTAAACGAAAAAAAAAACATGCTCAGGCTGACGGACCAAACTGAGTCGAACCGAACGTTAGTGCCCGTGCCCTTTTGCACCACACAGTCGTCCCCAAAAGAGAATACAGCGCGGAGTGGTACATGTTAAAGCTTATATATTTCCAAACGTACGTCCAAATGTGCGAAGGAGGAATTTGACAAGACAGAAAGTTTGACTCAGAAGTCGACGGGCTTGATGGTGATGAACCGGGAAAGGATGAACGCCATCAGGATGGTGGCGCAAACGAAACAGAAGGCGAACATGTAGAAGGTCTCCTCGGTGAAGATGTCCGAGAAGGCTGGTATATCCTGGTAGATCTGTTCGATCACCGCCAGTGTTCCTTTGTTTTTCTTCACCATTCTTCACTTTCTACTTCTTTTTGGTTGCCTTCTTGCCAGCCCCGGCGCCGCCTCCCAGCTTCTGCTTCTCCGCCTTGGTCAAGACCTTGTTGGTGATCTCCTCGACTGGTGCCAAGCTGGAGACGTGTCTGTTGCACAGCTGCAGGAGCTCTAATGTGTTCAGGTTATCGCTATTAAAGCGAATCTCCTTCACTTTGGCTTGTTCTGTGGAAGAGTTTAAGGATAACGAGTTATTTTCGGGATAACCCGAAGAGCGAATCTAATCCCTCACCTTGCGCCGAATCGATCAACGCAAACTTAATGCAGGACGGCTGACGATCGCACACAATGTCCGACTTGACCACGCACTTGGGATTCGTTTGGGCCACCTTCGGTGTGGAGAGCAGGAAGAGGAACTCGCTGCGGGCGATAAGATAAAATATGCGATTAGAGTGTGCGTTATTGATTTTTCTTTATCCCATTTTCCAGGAGCAGCGCCGCCGCCTCAAACTGACGCCGACACCGACCAAGATGTCAACGGAGCGTGAGCTGGCTCCCGGGGGGCCAGCTCAGCTCCATCCGCACACGCTGCCGCTGACGTTCCCGGATCTCCAGATGACGTCCGCCGTGGGCATTATCGGCAAGGTGTACGGTAAGTGTCTTGGCTCATTCATTCCATCATCCTGCCATCCCCCCGAAAGGGAATCATCTTTGTGTCACACTTAACATCCGTGCACCTTTTCGATTTTTCACCTCAGTTGTCTTTTGTTTTCTTTTTGTTCGCTTTTCCTTTTCCTCCGATTCTCTTACGCACTTTTGGTTCCAAGAAAATTTTCCAATTCTAAGGGGGAGGCGGTGGGCAGTGCGCATGCCCAGGTATCGATAGTCGCGGAAAAGCGCTTTTCCGACTCACCGTGTTGACTTAACATTTTCCGCAAACGGATCGAACTGCACCGTTATCCGCTTCACGCCCTTCAAGTTTACGCTCTTCAGCTGCTTGCCAATGGCGGAGACAATGCCGCCCGACTTGCGGAGGGCGCCGCTAAAAGGCACCGACATTATAAGAAGGGAAACCGCGGAAAATGAGGGAAACTTTTCTGCGACAGGCGACGTAATAGCACGCTACGTAACAGCTGACGATAACGATTGGCAAGAGCCGCCAGTTGCTTTCCAACACTTGTCGAACTTTTCGCTATCTAGGTATCAAAAAGCCTCGATAATGGCGCACATCGCAATTTCGATATTTAGGAAAGCAAAAATCGTGATATAAACATACCATCTTTAGAAAAATATCGATATATTGATATTTTGATATATTATCGCATAGTGGTGGTTGCTATGGTCGTCCCGCTCACTCGCACGGCTTTGAGCGAGAGTGCTTTGCCCTCATTTAAGTGTGGTTAAGATATGCGTCACGCTCACACGTCGCGAGTACAATTTTTGTGTGGACGTCCAGTGTGTGGCTGCTGTGGGAAAAGCTGAAGAAAATTGCATTTTTTGCATAATGCGCGGCGTGAAAAGCTAACAAAAGTTGTGGAAAATCAAAATTCAATAGTCTGGCCACGGTTTGTGCGTAAGAGCGGGCGGCGCGAACGTGTTTGGTGCACAAAAATCACGTCTCGAAAATCCAAGAATTCTACGTGCACACATTTTTTGGGCTGCCATATATAAAAAACGCATACAAACGCATTTTCTCGCTGTATAGCGGAGGAGCAGCAGCAGCAGTTTTCACACACACCGACGCAGGATCAGTCAGTCACTCTCACACGCGCAAGCAGACACACACACACACACATACAATACACACAAACAATTACACTCACGAGATATGCGAGCATAAAGAAGAATTTTTTCTTAGTTGTATTACAAGAGCATTAGATACATATATACATAAGTATATAAATATACATATATATACACACGCGCCTAAGTGTGTACATAAAGAAATACATATATATTAAACGAAAGCTGTGCCTACATTTGTGTTCTTTTCCAATACTAAAATAACAACAATAACACTAATATAAATACCATAAATGCAAATAAAAGAGAGATAATAAGAGAGAGAGAGACGAGATTCCCACTTGTCTGTTGCTAAATTCCAATTTACATAAAGAAAATATACGCCTATGCCACGCCCACGCGCAACACCAATAATAAATAAATAATAAAAAAAAAAACAAAAACAAATGCAAAAATCAACCAAACGAATAAAACTTTAAACTACTTTAAAGTGTGATAAGCAAAAAGGCTGAAATCAAAACAAAACAAAAACTAAATAATTAGTAGAAAACCAAAAGCATCAACAACAGCAACAAGAAACAACAACCACAAAGAAAACAACAAACCAACAAATCAATCAATTACATTTTTACACCAAAACACGAAGAAACATCAAACAAACAACTACAACCTTTTTATACATTAATTATTTTTCTTAAAACAACCTTAAAAACTTAGTGCAAAAACATGTATCCAGTCGGACAACGTAAGTTGGATAGCTAGCAAAGCGAGCAAAGAACCAAACAAAAAACACACGAAAGACAATGCAAGAGAGAGAGAAGAAAGAAAGAAAAACCGCTGCTGCCACAAGTCTCCAAGAAACCCCTCTGCCGCCTCCCCCCGCCCACTAATCAAGTTTTTGATGTTCTACTTGCAAATGTGTATGTGTATGTGTGTGCAACTCCAATTGCACACACATGCAGTTAGCCACAAGCACACCTATATGTCCATACGTCACAGACACGTGCGTGGAGAGTTGAAAATGCGCAAAAAATTGGGTCAACGACCGTCGCGTCGCAATAGTTTCCCCCCCTTTCTGCTTTCCTTCATCGCTCTGAGGGTTGATTTTGGGGCTTTTTCAACGATCCCCATTCAGATTTCCCGTCTCCGACTTCTCTAGTTTCCGTGTTCCACATACGCGATTCAAGAGCAGACATCGTCTAATTGCGTCGCAATTTACAGCTTATTGTGCGTATTTCTTTTCAATATTTACAGCGTCCGAGAGGGGTGGAAATAGCGGATATTGTAAATATAAGGGATGGAATATGTAGCCTTTAATATCTGGGAGATATTCCATATAAGCAAGTTTTAGTTTAGTTTCTGTTGAGATATGCCCATTTCTCCCTGTTAAACTCAGAATTATGGATAAAAAATACATATTCCTATACGTATTTCAATATATAAAATCTATTTTGGAATTTCTTAATTACTATCGGGTTTTTTGAAGGGTAATTTTGTTTTATTTTCCCTTAAAACTCTTAGAACATAATTATATAACTCTAGTTTTAAATAATGTGAAACTCTTGCCAATCGGAATATTGTTAATATTATTATCGTTAGTTCAAAATTTCTTTCGAATTCATAAATTGATTTAGGAGAGATATGAGGAGATATTTATGGAATACCTTGGATTAGAGCCAGATTTGAGTTAACAATAGATTTGAGTTTGGCAATAGAGCAAGTGGCGCTTAGTACTTGGTAGAACATCAAAGCTGGCCGGCGGCCCCTCCTTCTCCAAATGGGGTTGGCATCCAAGGGTTGAATGGTGCAATAACTGAGAACTATTAACAAAATGGTGGCTAACCCGACACCCTGGTATACCCATCCAATACAAACACCCAAACCAAACCCCAGCCTCAACGCCCCACAAGTACACACACACTGATTTCACTGACCAAATGGGGATGGGACTTGTGGCAGCGAGGCACACACACTACAAAACACACACCTGTAACCAAAATACCTACATATATATTTATATTTATTGATGGCGATGATGAAAGAAGAAAACTGTAACTAAAATATTATTAACGCACCTTTATTTCGTTTTCTTTTCGTTTTATTACAATACCGCCTCTCGTTCTTCGGTTCCCTCTCCTCATTTCATCACCCACCGCGCCGTCACTTCTGACATTATTGATTTCGATTCTCCATCATCGAACATCGAAACAACCATCGATTGGCCATTACCCCTCTTGATTTGAATACCTCTGCATTTTCATTTCATTGATTTACACATTTACCTTGCCGTTTATTTGATTACATTTTCTTTTTATAGAGTCACAGTGGACCCCCTCGCCCACTCGGCCTCAGAGTCCCTCTCAGGCGCAGACTAGCTTCGACACGCTCACATGTAAATTTCTCTCCAAACCAAAAAAATGATCTACTAAAACTACTAAGAACCTTATGCAATTGATTTGAATTTGATTCGAGAAAGCAACGAAACTCTTTGTGTTTGTGTTTATGTTCTTTAGTTTGGTGTTATCCTAACAAAAAAGCTCTCCTCCTTCACTTACTAACTAATCCTTTTGAAAAATTGAACACAAACTACTAACTAACCCCTTTACCGTAATAATTACTAACAAAAAATAAGAACAAATTACTTTTAGTTTCATGTAAATGTTTGTTTCGTAACATGCAAAGTGCACTTGAAGTATTTTAACTCTTACACCTCAATTAAAGACACCCTAAAACTATGTTTGAACTTTGCGTATGTATGTATTATATTTTGTTGTTATTTCGGCTTGTTGCATGTCCTTTTTTACTTGTAGCTAAAATGGGATTTTACGTGTGATCAGAGATAATCTCAATATTCCTTCCATGAGTAGAGAAATATTTTTATAGGAAATATAGAAAATATGTGCAGTTATTAAATTTTTCAGACAAGGAAAATAAATCTTACAATTCTCAAGTACAAATTCAGCATTAGAATTATAGCAAAACGATAAAAAAGTCCACATAATCAGTTTCTAAAGTTATAATAATTAAAAGATAATTAAATAAATTACAGGTTAGAATATAAAAATAATCAAAATACAGACCACAAAATTAAGATTAAATTAATTAAATTGATTAAACGTAATTGAAATATCCTCCAAAAATGATTTCAAACCCCAAAAAGAAAGTTCAACAAGTGTATTCAATGAGATTTATCTCTAATCACGTGAAAACTATTCCCACACTTATTGTTAGTCTTAATGTTTACTTTTTTATTTCATTAATTTCGTTACCTTTTTGATCCTTTTAAAAAATCTTGCTGGGATTTCGATGAAACTAACTGTTAAAATTGACCGCTGATGATTGCAGCACCACCAACGCCCGGCTCGTCGGTAAATCCCACCGCTGTCACCAGTCCAAGTGCCCAGAATGTGGCAGCTGGCGGAGCCACTGTGGCCGGTGCCGCAGCAGCTGCCGCCGCTCAGGTGGCCTCCGCCTTGGGCGCCACCACCACCGGCAGCGTGACGGCAGCCATTGCCACCGCCACGCCAGCCGCCCAGCCGGATATGCCCGTCTTCACGTGCCCACGTCGTCCAAATCTGGGTCGCGAGGGTCGACCGATTGTCCTGCGGGCCAATCACTTCCAGGTGACGATGCCCCGCGGCTATGTACACCATTACGACATCAACATCCAGCCGGACAAGTGTCCGCGGAAGGTGAACCGTGAGATTATCGAGACCATGGTGCATGCCTACAGCAAGATATTCGGCGTGCTCAAGCCCGTCTTCGATGGTCGCAATAATCTGTACACCCGCGATCCCCTGCCCATTGGCAACGAGCGGCTAGAGCTGGAGGTGACACTGCCCGGCGAGGGCAAGGATCGCATCTTCCGCGTGACCATCAAGTGGCAGGCGCAAGTGTCGCTCTTCAATCTGGAGGAGGCCCTCGAGGGCCGAACCCGGCAGATACCATACGATGCCATTTTGGCCCTGGACGTGGTCATGCGCCATCTGCCCAGCATGACGTACACGCCGGTGGGAAGGAGCTTCTTCAGCTCCCCGGATGGTTACTACCATCCCCTGGGCGGTGGACGTGAGGTGTGGTTCGGTTTCCATCAGAGCGTGAGGCCCTCGCAGTGGAAGATGATGCTCAACATAGATGGTGAGTTGTTCTGAGAATCTGGATGGAATCTCTTACTAAAGCTTCAAATCCTTTCTTAGTTTCGGCCACCGCTTTCTACAAGGCTCAACCCGTCATTGACTTTATGTGCGAGGTCCTCGACATACGCGACATCAACGAGCAACGCAAGCCGCTCACCGATTCACAGCGCGTCAAGTTTACGAAGGAGATCAAGGGCCTCAAGATCGAGATCACGCACTGCGGCCAGATGCGTCGCAAGTATCGTGTGTGCAATGTGACCCGTCGTCCCGCCCAGATGCAATCGTAAGTAACTCGTAACTTCAATTCTCTCTTCTGCCCTTGCTAACCCTCGCTTCTCCTCGATCTTTTTAGCTTCCCTCTGCAACTGGAGAACGGCCAGACCGTGGAGTGTACCGTTGCCAAGTATTTTCTGGACAAGTACCGCATGAAACTGCGCTATCCGCATTTGCCCTGCCTGCAGGTGGGTCAGGAGCACAAGCACACCTACCTGCCGCTGGAGGTGTGCAACATTGTGGCCGGGCAGCGGTGCATCAAGAAGCTGACCGACATGCAAACCTCGACCATGATCAAGGCCACCGCTCGCTCGGCTCCGGATCGTGAGCGGGAAATCAATAACCTGGTGAAGCGGGCCGATTTCAACAACGACTCGTATGTGCAGGAGTTCGGCCTGACGATCTCCAATTCGATGATGGAGGTGCGCGGCCGGGTGTTGCCGCCGCCCAAGCTTCAGTATGGGGGACGTGTGTCCACCGGCATCACCGGCCAGCAGTTGTTCCCGCCGCAGAACAAGGTGAGCTTGGCCTCGCCCAACCAGGGTGTCTGGGATATGCGCGGCAAGCAGTTCTTCACCGGCGTCGAGATCCGTATTTGGGCCATCGCCTGCTTCGCACCGCAGCGCACGGTGCGCGAGGATGCGCTGCGTAACTTCACCCAGCAGCTGCAGAAGATCTCGAACGATGCCGGCATGCCGATCATTGGACAGCCATGCTTCTGCAAGTACGCCACGGGGCCGGATCAGGTGGAGCCGATGTTCCGTTACCTGAAGATCACCTTCCCCGGACTGCAGCTCGTTGTGGTGGTGCTGCCCGGCAAGACGCCGGTGTATGCGGAGGTGAAGCGCGTCGGCGACACCGTTCTGGGCATGGCCACGCAATGTGTGCAGGCGAAGAATGTGAACAAGACGTCGCCGCAGACACTGTCCAATCTGTGTCTCAAGATCAACGTCAAGTTGGGTGGCATTAATTCGATTTTGGTGCCCTCCATTCGACCCAAGGTCTTCAACGAGCCCGTCATCTTCCTCGGCGCCGATGTGACCCATCCGCCGGCTGGCGACAATAAGAAACCATCGATTGCCGCTGTCGTGGGCTCCATGGACGCGCATCCGTCGCGCTATGCGGCCACCGTGCGGGTGCAGCAGCATCGCCAGGAGATCATCCAGGAGCTGAGCAGCATGGTGCGTGAGCTGCTGATCATGTTCTACAAATCGACGGGCGGCTACAAGCCCCACCGCATCATCCTCTATCGCGACGGCGTCTCCGAGGGCCAGTTCCCGCATGTCCTGCAGCACGAGCTGACCGCCATTAGGGAGGCGTGCATCAAGCTGGAGCCGGAATACCGGCCGGGCATTACGTTTATTGTGGTGCAAAAGCGCCATCACACGCGTCTCTTTTGCGCCGAGAAGAAGGAGCAGAGCGGCAAATCGGGCAACATACCCGCTGGCACCACCGTCGACGTGGGCATCACACATCCCACCGAATTCGATTTCTATCTGTGCAGCCATCAGGGCATCCAGGGCACCAGCCGACCCTCGCACTATCACGTCCTCTGGGACGACAATCACTTTGACTCGGACGAGCTGCAGTGCCTCACGTACCAGCTCTGTCACACGTACGTTCGCTGCACCCGCTCCGTCAGCATACCGGCGCCAGCCTACTACGCCCATTTGGTGGCCTTCCGGGCCAGGTGAGTCGTCTTCGTCGTCGTCGTCTCTTGCTTTGTGCTCCATTTTGAATGTTTGATTTATGCGAGTGCCTTCCCCCTTCCCTTGCAGATACCATTTGGTGGAGAAGGAGCACGACTCGGGCGAGGGATCGCACCAGAGCGGCTGCTCAGAGGATCGTACGCCGGGAGCCATGGCCAGGGCCATTACAGTGCACGCGGACACCAAGAAGGTCATGTACTTTGCCTAAAAAGTATATCGAAGAGCGAACCAACCAAGCAAGCAACCACCCCACACACCGAACACCAAAAAGCTAAAGAGAATACAAAATCAGTTTCGAAATTCGATTCGAATAAGCCAACTCCTTCCCCAATCCTCAGTCCTCCTCCTCCGATCACACGAACGAATGAAAGCCAAGCATAGAATTGTATAAATAAGTTTAAAAGTTATATTATATATTTTAGGTTGAGAGAGGATCTTGCATGCAATTAGTTATTTAGTAAGCTGAGAAGGATAACCCACAAAGACACAAAAGCCAAGCCCACAGCCCACTCATATGCATCCACACAAAGAGAGCGAGCAGCAGGTGAGAGCAGAGAAGATAGGTATTTAGGGAATCGAATGTTTTTAGCACAAGTTTGCGCAACTAAAAAGGAAAGGAAGAGAAGAATAAACGAAGCGAAACGAAAGCAAAGGTAAAATGTGAAGAAAATTCTCAAAAAAAAAGAAAAGATGAAACAAGCGTAGCAAACAAATAATAGAAACAAATAGAAATCAACTAAAAGAGGGAACAAAAGCGAAAGTCGACAGCAACAGCAACCAATAATAAAAACCAGAAGGGAAAGGCAAACGCAAGAAGAAACGAGAGGAGAGAACTTTTTGTAATAAAATTATTACGATTAAATTGTACAATATATTTTTACACGATACGAAATTGAAGACATAAAGAGGAGCTGAGATGCAGAGATGCTGCGATGAGATGCTGAGATGCTGCGATGAGATGAGATGAAATGAGATGAATGCATACAACCAAAGGTTTTTTAGTATACAAAAATGAATAAGTTGCTGATTGACTCGAACCACAAAACACGAAACACACAACAACATCAACTCGGATTCTCTGTACTGTGAACGAAGACCACCACCAAAATAATGATAACAAGAAACAAGAACCACTAGCAGCAGCGGCGCATTGAAACCAAGCGAGAGCAGAGCCACTTAGCATGTACTAAACGAATGGAAAATACTTCAATAACTAAGAGCGCAGCCGAGCAAGAAGAACATTTAATAGTTTGTAAGATCAGATCTTGAGTAACGAGTAACGAGAACTGCAATTTCAACAAGGGACAGACATAATTTTTGGTCAAAACAATAGGCTATTTTACTATTTACTATATAAAATAGAGCGCATAATATATAATAACCAAATTAAGTTCAAGTTTTTAATGGTAAATACTTAAAATTCAAAAGTGCAAATAAAACACGGTAGAAGTGCAGATATTTTTATGTTAGTCTTTAGTCGAGCCTCCACACACACAACACACACAATCTGAACCTCTTGTCCCCTCACCCTGCAAGGCATATCACTCAATGTCCCTCTTATTTATGTACCTCCTAACGATATTTAGTTTGTACTTTATAAATATTTTTTTCAAGAATCGCGAAACGAACACAGGCCTGCTTTCTTCACTGTAAACGTAAACTCTGTATTAATTATTAACTTTAGAGCCAAGTGGTGTACGGGTAATATAATAATATAATAGAGAGCGAGAGCGGAGAGATGATGGCAACTACATTTCAATATTTTACAAAGTAGTCTTTAGTTTTCTTTTTGCCAATTCAATCAATCAACAAACCATAAGCAACCATAAGCAAATATCACAATGTTTGAGAGAAACTTGTATGCTTAATAATTGTACTATATCGAGGACACAGTTCAAGTTAACATTATGATGAGTTGTTATATTTATTCGGTGCGTTGCGGCGGCGGCTCACCGGCGCACCGGAACCTTATTTATACTTGTGTACAATCCTTTACAGATCCTTTTAATTTTAGATTTAGTTTGCGAGCATCTATGTTGATGGGGATCAATCGTACATTATGTGAGAGAGAGCATTATAAAATACATAATATTTAAATCGATATATGCTTATTATATTTAATCCTCTGTTGCACTTACAAATTAGTTGATAAAAGAAATAAGAAAGAAATAAGGGGGTGGTGTTGGGAGCACCATCTCTCAATCAATCAATCAATTTATGTGTGTGGGTCGTCCGTTTTTGTTGATTTCTCCAATTTTAAATTTTAATTACTAACTTTCCAATTTGTTTGTTTGTTACTAACCACGTTTCAACACAAGGGATTAAAATTTAAAATGAAACTTATTTCTTAACTTAACTTACTTAAACCTAAAAACCCAAACAAATGCAAAACAACAACAAAAATCTACCAATTTTAGTTAGTAAGCAAAGACGATGGAAAACGAATCAATGCAAGTAATGAGAGTTCGAGGTCGAACGGATCAATCCAAACCATGTAATGATGATTATTCAATAAGTTTAAGCTGAAAATGTGTGCCGACAATGAATGCATCTCGTAGTTGTTAAAATGAGCGAAAATATTCAACAATAATAATTACTTTACCAGCAAAAGCACACACACAATATATAAATGAAATGTATAAATGTGTGTGAGAAAAGTCCAAAAAGCTTTAACTACTCGCAAGGAAGAAACGTAAACTGAAAGTTGATGCGGGAAAATCCCAGAAAAATGCCAACCCCCTAAACAACCTTATGCTACTTACTACGTCCCCCGCTCCCATCCAGAACAATGGGCTGTAAGAGTACATAGTCCCTACTAGTACACTAGATAACTCCGATTTTCCCCCCCTACTGACACACGCAACAATTTCAATGGTTTCTTCAGTGTCGTGCAGCTAAACGAAGAGAATAGGTGGGGAGACGATGAAGAAGGTTGGAGACCGCCGGAAAGCCTTATGTGTATATCATTTCCAACCTTCTTACATATATGTTCTGCTCAGAGTCGAGGCCCTAAAGATAAAGACAACAAAATAATGATAGCCGGGAACTTACATCTTTTATCTGTCAAAATTCAATTGAGCTTTAAACTAAAGATATAGATCGATGGGAAAAATAAAACAAAAAACAAAAAACTACACAAAAAAAAAAAGAGAGAGAGAAGTAAGGGATAGAATTCGGATCGCATTGTTTCTACACATATATTACTTATAAATGTGCCGTTTATAGATGTCTACAATTATATACAACAAATATATAGATTATACATAGATATATGATATATAATCAGATCTAAATCGAAGCTAGAACAGCAATTTGCACAACTCTTCCTAAAGGAAATAAAAGTAAATACAAATCTAACGATTAAAATTATAAAATTATATATGCCACAATTACCGAGATTTCAAAACAAGTGACAAGGACTAACTCCAAGCAATTATAAACGTTATATTATGATATGTGTGTGTGTGTACTCTATACTCTTCCAATTAAAGCCCCCATTGAAAGCCCCCCCAATCGCAACCCCATTGTCCTCCTCCACTCTTGACGTAGTGTTCCAATACGAATCAGATTAACGATTACCCTTAGCTGAAATTCGACTAGCAAAAATCGAAATGATTGTAGGACGGTGAGGAGAGAGAGATAGAAGAGAAGAGATCATCATCTGGTACATCCCTTACTTTAGAAATCAACCAAAATGCCGGGTAATTAATCAATAAAATACATAATATTAGTGCTAATATATAAGCGGAGTAAGCAAGATACATCAACATACGGATAAATCTAAAATCTAAAGATAAATGAGCAACGTGAGCAACGTAAAATATGGGAAACTTGTAACTTTGGTGATCTTTTTAAATGTTATTAGTAAAACAAAACAAAAACAAACACAAAACAAAAAAACAAAAAATCAAGTTTAAAGACGAATACAAATCAAACCAGTTTTAAATGTGACTTAAAATACGACGTAATCGACATTTTTTCCACACAACAAACATACATACATATATGTAACAAGAGATCGATCAGAGTTTGTCACATATTGCAATTCAATGGAAATCGATGATCTTTTCGATAGAATTCTGGCAAGCTGTCTAACAATTAGTTCTAAGCGCTTCAATACAAATACCATTTAAACAACAAATAACAAACTCAATTAAGTTAATGACAAAAAACACAATTATATTTAACAAAATGTATATGTTTTATACAAATTACAATTATTTTTATCAAGTTTTTGCGGCTTTTATTCAATCCGACTTTGAGTTTCTAAACATTGGCAAAAAGCTGAACAAGAAAACCGAGCCCTTAAGAAACAAAAAAATATTAAAACAGAAAATAATAATAATTTCAGTTGGCGTTTAAAAATAAGTGAACAGCATATACAATTAACTTTTGTTCAATAAAATTATATATTTAACTAAACATTGTGCCTTTTGACTTGCTTAAAATGATGACTGTCCTCCGGAGATCGAATGCGCGGATTGGATCTGCCCTGCTGCGGGCACATCCTCTCACATTCAGGCGTTGCAAGAGTAGCCAGGAGGCAAAAAGTGCTCTTATCATCCTGGCACCGGGAGCTGAGGAAATGGAGTTCACCATATCTGCCGATGTACTGCGCCGAGCCAAAGTGAGTAGGAGTGCTTCTACTGTGATATTATCGACATTCCGCCTGAAAGAGTTGCAGAATTCCAACATCTCCCAATTTCTTTGGCCTTCCTATTATTCAGATTAATGTCACCGTGGCTGGGTTGTTCGACTGTGAGCCCGTCAAGTGCTCCCGGGGTGTGGTTATAGTACCAGACACTTCGCTGGAGCAGGCCGTGGCCGAGAGAAGCTTCGATGCAGTGGTCCTGCCTGGCGGATTGGCGGGCAACAAGGCGTTGATGAACTCCAGAGCCGTTGGTGATGTGTTGCGCCGTCAGGAATCAAAGGGAGGATTAATTGCAGCCATTTGTGCTGCGCCCACGACGCTGGGCAAACATGGCATTGCCCTGGGAAAATCGCTCACTTCGCACCCGGACATGAAGCCCCAATTGGAGGACAAATACTGGTGGGTTACTCATAAAGATCTCTGTAACTCATAAAAACGCTATAGACTCACATCATTTTTTCATTTGTATAAGCTATATTGATGATAAGATTGTGGTTCAGGATGGTAATATCATCACGAGTCGGGGTCCTGGCACTACTTTTGATTTTGCTTTGAAGGTGACGGAGCAGTTGGCTGGAGTTGAAATAGCTGAGAAGGTGGCCAAGGAAATGCTTTTTACTTTCAAATCTTAGTTAAATTCAAGTGCATTTTAAAATTACCCATTAAAATTGTATTTTTAATATTCCTAATAATGGTTTTCAAATAGAAGAGGAAGGGAAGCTAACTTCGGCCAGCCGAAGTGTAAATACCCTTGCAGCTTACAATTATATCATTATGAATTCACCAAAATTGGTTTTAACGTGTATCTAATAATCTACATTTACAGTTTGTGACGCGTGCCGCGCACAATTATAATAATAGCAACCATCACCGGTTCAAATTCAAACAGAGTTCGCGCGCGCATCCGTTCGGGCCAAGGGTCACTTTAAATCAGAGCTCGAGCAAATGAACAGCCAGTGCGGGCACACTAGACCCAGCCAAGCCTTATATAAAGCGGGCGGCTGGCCTCATATAACTCGGGTGGAAGTCATCCTCCACCAGCGACCAGCCCGCTTTTTACCGGGAACTGCACTCGGCCTAAAAACCCCGTGGCTACCCCTATTTTTTATTTTTTTTATTTATTTTTTATTTATTTTTATTTATTTGTATTTATTTTTATTTTATTTATTTATTTTTATTTTATTTACTTGTCTATTGTTTTGGCATTATAGAGCGCGGAAAACACATCGGCCAACATGGCATTCGAAAGAAACGCGTCGTTCGTAGTCTTCGAGGCAAATTGGCGCAAATTAGCGATGGTTGACGCCAATGCTTTTAAAAATCGTTGATTATCGATTCTTTTTGATCTCGATGTTACGAGATTAAAAAATGCCGAACGTCGGTTCTATCGTGAACATTTCTGATGTGATTATTTAGCTGTCCCTCGGAAAGGTTGGCGAATAAGCAGAGTTTGCACAGCCATATCTTACTTTTCATGCCATGCTTGTCCCGAAGGTGCTTTAAGTGTGCCCGGTATATGTATGACCCGTGGTCACACTTATCGCACATAAAGCGAGGAGGTTCCTCCACCTCCACAGGTAGTTCGACATTTTTATTTTGGAACAGGACTCCATGTACGTCAAAATAGTCTAAATAAATAAATAATAATAAAAAACAAGAAAGGAAGTTATTGAGAAAATATGTATATATTATACAAACGTACGGTTAGGTGCCTCGAATTCATATGCTACTGAACTGTGTACACAGAACTCACTTCACTCTGTCTGCACACTTTGCCGGTCAAAATCGAAAAGCGACGCATCGTTTTAAATTCCACAAAACAAAAGAGTTGAGCTACAAGCAACATTGCAAAAGTAAATATTCATTAGAAAAAACAACAATTACAACGAGGCGTTCGCCAAAGAGACGATGCAAGAATATCTTCCCTCTCATTCATTTTTTATATTTGACTAACAAAAAACAGGCACGCGATTTCTAGAAAATTCGGTGGCAACAAGATTTTTGTCGCGTGCCGTCCGTATTATGTCTGCTGGGAAATTATAATATAAAAAAGTGGGAAATACAACATTTTGACTGGCATCTGTATTCCCCCTCTTTTAATTTTAATTAATTTAAAACGAAAGCACAAATCTCTTAATAAAAAAAAAGTGGCAAAAATAGTTTGACTTTTCAAATTTTGCACCTCAGCGCCACCTTGGTTTCATTAGTTGAAGTTGTGACATGTAAAATGTATGCATTGCAAATATATTTTTCATATTTTACATACTAAAACTCAAATAATGTCCTAACGCCTGCTGCGTTCTAGTATTTTGGAATCTCGCTATTTACCAGTCAGAGAAATGAATTCACTATGAATTTTGAGTGTGGCAAATTTACCAATGATTAAGAAAATCAGAAAATAGAGAAATATATGTTTTGAAATATTATATTTTTAATTATTCAAAATTTTTTTCCCCCATCTGAATTTAAGAAAAAGCCAAATTTGGCGGGAAAAAAGCTGAAGTGGGAACCCTAATAGCAGCCCGCGCTGCTACTAAAACGCGCGCCCTCAAATAATCTCCTAACGCCTGCTGCGTTCTAGTATTTTGGAATCTCGCTCGCGAACCTCAAACTTTGCGAGAAAAAAAGCTGTTTTTGACTCGAAATAAATAATAAAACAGCCACAAATACTCAAAAAAAAGCCACAAATAGCAAGTTTAATGTTTTTCCTTCTAATTGATACTATTTAAACGAATTTTAACAGTTCTCGCACTATTAATTTCTTGATTTGAAGCTATTTTTGGCTATTTTCCTGGCTACAAAATAAAGAGCATCAAACACGAAGGATGCGCTCTCCGCTCTCAGGCGCTCTCGCTGAGCATAGCTCTTGCTGGTAAATCACCATAGCAAAGAAAAGAGAGTATGATCTTCGCTCTCTTCACCACGAATTAAATTTATGACGTCAATTTTTGGCAAAAGCTTTAATAAATGACGTAAATTTTTGGCAAAAGCTTCACAATGACGTCAATTTTTGGCAATTTTTGGTGAGTTTCTTTCCAAAGAATTAGGTGAATAAAGTAAAGTAAGTGGAATATCGGTCCTCTCACTCGCACTCATGCTGGATTTTTGTATTTGCTCTTGTATTTTGTATTTGATCGTGACGTAGGGCTTGCTAGCCTGTTTTTACTCTGAGTTGAAAGTATCTTTTGCTTGGGAAATTCGGGGTGGCAGTTCGGGGCAGCTGATCTTTTTTGAATAGGATAAAGAACATATTCAAGAACAACACCTTATACGCCAAACACAAAATCCACCAAAATCCCATTTTTGGCATTCCATCAAAGTTAAAAAATAGGTGCAAACTAGTACTTTGGTAAAACAGATATGCCTGCACGTGCAAAAAATATTATAATCTTATTCTACAACCGAGATTTGATAACCCTTTCGATAGAGACCATAACCATGCCGGTCGGTTACATATTTTAGCTAAAAATCTACTGCAAAGTAAGAATTTTTCTAAAAAACGACATGCTATTTTTTCAACCCAAAAAAGGTTCAACTTTGAACACGTGTAACTTCTAAAATACTGGACCGATTTGAATATTTTTTTGGATTCAACACTTTTAAACTATTACCTGTCGAATGCAATAACAAATTTTACGATCCGTTGTCATCAAAAAGTTGATTTTTGCAACCTATCTGTATCTTTTGCGCCATTGTGCGGCGTCGCGCGCGGAACGAAAATTTTGTTGCCTTTTCTGCTGTTTTTCCACATTTTCTCCGCTTTCCAATTTGGTCACACTGTCGTCGGCGTCGCGCGGAACGGAAAATTTGTTGCCTCTTCTGCTGTTTTTCCGCATTTTCTCCGCTCGAAGGAATAAACAAACAGGCGAGGCAGAAGCAGAACCAGAAGGCCAATAAGTGTAATGAATAGCAATTAGCCGGGCGTGGCGTCGCGCGTGTCATCCCACACACTAATCAAGCGAATTAAGATGCTTCAGTTGCTGCTCGAAGTAAGTTCCGATCGCCGTTGGCTTGTGTTTTGTGTTTTGTGAGGGGGCAGTGGGGGGATGCCGCCGCCTATAAATAACAACAATATGCAGGGCGCTATTTCTATCTTTGTCAAATTGTCGCCCAGAGTCAAGCATTAAGTATATCAAGTGCAGTGCGCGTTCTCTTTCGCACCGCCGTCTTGTGTATTTCGGTGTGATGATTACGAAACTATGGCAAAAGTGGGCGGGTGGGCCGTACACACTTAGCATACAATGAGCTTAGAACGGGAACCTTTACAAAAGCAAATTGCGTGTTCCTCCGGCTGTGTGTGTGTGTGGGTGTGTATCCGTATCTGTGTTTATGTTCGGCTTCCCTTTTCGTGTTCAATTTGGTTCCCCGTTCTTTTCGCTATCGATTTCTTCCCCCCTTCTGTGAATATACATATTTCTTGAAATGTGAATCATCATCGTTGCGGGCGGACAATCAATAAAATCCACTTAGCACTTCGCACTTCCTTTCGGCATTAGATCAGTTGATAAGCGGCCAAGTGATAAGGAGATACACACAGAAATGCTCTGCCAAAGGCAACGCCTCTTCAAATTTCGCCTGACAGCTGTTGTTGTTGGCCTACACTTCAAGAAATACTTGCGATGTGTGCTGGGTTTGCTGTGTGACATGGGGAAGTCCTTTGTACTCTGACAGGGAATTATTATATGCATTTTGTATTGCAAACTTATACAAATTATTTATTTATTATTATTTAAACAAACACAATACGGCTTCTTATTTCAAATTAATGCTGTTTTGGCTTAGTTATTGGTTTTCTAACGTTTTATTTTTTCACAATCACAACGCCGAAATGGTTAAAAGATTTATAAAAACATATTTTTGTAAGGTTTTCCATTATGTTAAATTATTTATTCCCACATTTTTCCTAGTCTTTATTGCCACTATAGTCATTTTTCCTGCACAGTTCATTTTTAAGACTCCTAGAAAAAAAATCGAGTTATCTTAAAATCTAAAACTTGGCAAAGATTTAATCTTTTTACAAGGAACCCTTGAAAGGTCCTTTTCGTTCCGTGTAATGTGTTTTCTCGGACTCGCTCAACAGGATATGGACGACAGATGTTTTTGCCTGCGTTACAGAGATGCTTAAATGCTGAATTTCAAGGTTCGCCCCTCGCTCTTTCTCGCTTCCAATTGCCTTTTGTTCCTATTGCTGCGTTTTAAGTACAGCAGCCACTCGAACCAGAAATTGGGTAAGTGGCTCAGTTCTAGGCTCGATTCCCCGACTGGGCTGGATGCTCACCAAGTGACCCACTTTGGCGTCTTACATATGTACATCTATGCACTTAATATGTGGTGTGGATCGCAAACACACACACACACACACACACAACGCATAGAACAAAAACAAAGCCCGAGAATCGGACAAGAAAGAAGAAACCCCAGCTTGGCCTTCCTTTGCTTTGTTTCTTAGTAAATACTCTGCCAGAGCTCAGGGTGTTTTGAAATATTTCCCAACCTGCATGGATTTTCTTGGCTAGATTTTTATCTATACCGTCTTATCTGCACATGATTTTAATTTATTTAAGAGGTGTTTACTCATAGGAATAATAATGTGTTTGTTATTTGAAAAACAAATCCCTAAATCTAAATGCCATCTGTTTGATTTTGTGCCCCAGAACCACCTTTCTTCTGTAGTCCGTTTTATGTATACAAAAATGCCGGAAACGGATCTCTATATCATTTGGCTGCCATAAAATTGATCTAAATACATTTATGGCTAATTATAATTGAAAGAAATCAGAGAAATTGCTTTAATTAAAGGTGTTGCTCTTTCAGAGTATTAATAAACTAATTTGATAATAAAGTTCTATTGATCTTGACTTGACTTTGTTGTAAAGATCAAAGTATATACAAATACTTCCTGAAGAAGACTTCCACAATCTTAGCTTTAAAGCGTATTCCATTGTTCGATCTTCAGAAGACAGGCCTCTTAGGCGCTTTTCATTTGTAGTTTCTCTCTTGTTGTTACCCAGGGTAATTATATGTATTTATTCTCGCACGCGTGTGTGTGCAAATACTTAGTTTGACGATTGCCTGATAACGCCCCTCGGTTTTTCAATGGAAGATTAGCTAAATGTTTTCCCACTCGCCACATTGAGTACGTCAAACCGAAGGCTGATCGAATTAAATGCAAAATATAGTATTTTAATCGTAATCTCCTCTAGGCGGTTATTGAACCAGACAAGCCAGAAGACGGAAAATATGTATATTAAATGCGAAGATCACTGGCGACAGCCACTCGTGGCTGACCTTCTCTCATATTTTCTTCTGTAAATATTTTGCCACAATTTCAGATTTCAGATTTACAAATTTCGAATCGCAAAGAAAGCTACTGGCTGGCTGTTCCAGAGATCTTTAACCCCTCTTAAACCGAGAACCGAGGGTCAGTCGGAGTCAGCGCAAAAGGTTGAACACTCACTTGATGGCCAATCATATGTCATCATTGCAAATTCCAGAGCAAAAAGAACACACATAGCAGCCAGCCCACACGAGAAAGAGAAAAGTATTTATCAATGGAAAACGCCAACACAGAAAAAAGCGAGAAAAAAACCCGAGTTTCCTCGAGATTATGTAGAATTGTGTGCGTGTATTGTATTATATTTAAATACAATTGCTGGCGCTGATAAACAAAAGAGCCGAGAAGCAACAACACAATCGTGAAGGCAGGCGGCTGTGTGATTTCCTCGAACCCTGCAGCTGTTCTGTTTGTTTTCCCTCAAGAAATTTATGTAAAAACAATAAACACTGGAATCGGGGCCGGGACTATCCGGGGGCGTCAGTGGGCGGCTCAATATACATATATCCCTGACCACGAAAACAAACCATTCGCTGGCTCAATTCATTATTCGCCCATCAAATTCGTTTACAAAATCGCATTAAAGGAGCGCAGCGCTGTCTGGCACGAATTATTTACATATGCCATAGATTAAATTGAGCCCAGTGGGAAGCAGTCAGTCGGGCGTCGGCGGCGGGTTAATTGTTTGGCTTTAATTGCATTTGATATGGCCATAAAAGCGTTGCTGCCTGCCGCCCTGCCCAAAAACCGTAAAGGAAGCCAGAAGAGAAATGGCACAGATTGGCGGATATATCTACACACATAAATTTGGCGAGAGGAGATCTGCACATCGGAGTGATCTGTGTGTGTATATGGAATAGTTCAAATAGTCAATAAAGTCCATTTGCTTGGAACAGAAAGAAAAGGAAAAAAAAGGGGAAAACTTGAGGCAGAGTCGTCTGGCATTTTGGAATATAATTTGTGTTCGCCTTTTGTCTTGTCTATATCTTTTTGCTGTGCTTGCTGTTGTTATTGTTCCGCCCAATTTGTTTTCATTTCCAGCATATATCTGGCTGGCTGTATATTTTTTGTAATTGAATTTTGGGTTATGAGATAAACGGGGGGCATACGAGAGAAATTCGCATGATTAGAATGGAATTTATCTCTGGCTAAATACAAAAATTAAAAACAATAGAATTCCTCTTCCGTCTTTGGTTTATATCTCGCCCACTCTCGCCTCAGTCCCAGTTCAAAGTCGGATAATTCCATTTGCTCCACCCATCACGGGGCAATATATGTATTTATAATCGAAGGAAAGAAACCGCAGAGAGAATCCCAGCCCCAGTCCCCAGTTCCCCAATGACAAAGTGTGTGGACGTCATTGCATTTGATCAGCTTTTGCTTTCATATATGATTATAACTTAATTGAAATTAATTAGACGGGGTCAGCACAGTCGGTCTTTGAGAAACTTTCATAGAAAAATATGGGGTGATGAAAAGTGTGTAGATTGTTGTTTCTTGATACTGAATACTTGGATAATGGTTTTCAATACTTTTTTTCCGAAGAACTGGTTGCTAATACAGATGTGAGAGTCTGTATAATGTAACTAAAATTTAAATAACTATCTTTAATCTAAATATCATTGCTTGAGAAATGTATAAACATTTGAGGAAATTATTATTGGGAAATTATTACTCAAAATCTTAAAAAAAAAAACAGCAACGATCAACTTTGGCCTCTACACATATTGAAAGGCGGAACCTGGCTTGGTTAACTAGGCTTTTCTATATGACGCCTGCCGCTGGTTGAGGGGTTCATTGAACTGGGCCGAAAACCAATTTTCGTTTCTTCTGACCGGGTGACTTGTTTCCAAACCCAAACTTTCCGCTGACCACTGCAAGCGGGTCTCTTTATCAGCGCGTTGCACCCCCGAAAAGCCATTTGACCACTCCGAATGCTCGCTACCATAAAAGAGCATTGTAGCCAGGTCTTGTCGCTTCTCGCTCCGCGCTCCTCCCTCCTCCGCTCGTGACTCACATGGCCCGCTCCATTGGAAATCGAGCAGCGAAGCGTGCCAGAAGCTTCGCTCTGGCTTGCCACCAGTTTTTTTTTCCCAGTTTTTTATTTTGTTTTTTTAACTGCTGCCGTTCGTGCAACACAAAAGCCACAATGCAGAACTACTGACTGAGGAAAACACACTCGGTTTCAGTCAACAAAAAGTCTGCCCAGTGCGCGGAACACCGACAGCACTAACTTTATCACGAAGCGAACGTAATCAGAGAGCTAATTCAAGCCTTCGCCTCGTTCATTGCAGTTGTGAAGAGCAGCTCGAAAGACTAAGTCAGCCGGAGTTGGCTGCCATGATGCGATACTCGGAAATCTCACGTGACCTGTCCACGGATAATCTGCGCTACTCAGAGGTGAGTTTTGCAGACTTCAAGCTCTTAAGGAAAATAAGTTTATTTGCGAAAATATTTCCTCCATTCTTGTAGCTAAGCAGAAAACCCAACACGGACTACAATGGATATACGGGTCAGGCCTATGCCACGGCTCAGTTCAAGCAGAGTTCACCTCCTCCTCCTGCTGCTGCTGCTGCTGCTCCCGTGATGCATCAGTCAGTGCGACTGGTGGCTAAACAACGAAGTCCCAACCCCAATGGCAATGCCCATACCATGGCCTGTTTGCGGCAGGAGAAGGCCCAAAAGGAGCATCAGATGGAGCCGCCCATGACGCAGCAGCAGGCCAGCAAAACTCTGAATATAAAGAGCACGCGGCGCAAGAACTCCATTGGTTGCCTAAACAGTTTCTCCTCCTCGCCAGATTCGCCTGGCTGCTACTATACCATAGCGTAAGTGAGCGTAATTTAAGGCAACTATTAAATTTTTTAAAACTAATTTAACAAAATTTTTTAGAGCCTCGGCTGCACCACCGTCCAAGTCGCAAAGTTTGCCGGCTCATGCCTCATCCATCAAGCAACTGGATGCGGTGATCTTGAGCGCGTTACGTGTACCCGCCGATGTGTTGGCCAATCAGATCACCCTCCTGGACTTTCCAGTCTTTGCCCTCATCCAGCCGGACGAGCTGAGCAGCTGTGCGTGGACGAAGAAGGATAAGCATGTGAACACACCGAATATTGTGGCATTTACCAAACGATTTAACCACACGAGCTTTTGGACAGTGCAGGAGATCCTAAATGGCGAGCAGCCCAAGCAGAGAGCCGAGATAATGACACACTTTATTAAGGTGAGAAAATGTAGACAACAAAAATTAGTTGTCGGCTAATAAACTCTATTTTTAGGTGGCCAAAAAACTGCACGAGCTGAACAATCTGCACTCGCTGTTCGCCATTATTTCGGCCATGCAAAGCGCCAGCATTTATCGCTTGAAGAAAACCTGGGCCTGTCTGTCGAAGAAGGATCGTCAGTCCTTCGATCGGCTCAGCGATATATTCAGCGACCAGGACAACTGGGCGAATCTGCGATCCTACCTAGAGAGCCTCCGCCTGCCCTGCATTCCCTACCTGGGTCTCTTTCTCACCGACCTCATCTACATCGATCTGGCGCATCCGCACAAGGGTGGATTGGAACCGGAGCAGCGGCGCAATAAGATGAACAACATTCTGCGCGTGATCTCCAACTATCAGCAGTCGGACTACAAGCATCTGCCGAAGCATGAGGCCACGCAAAAGTATCTAACGTCCATCAGATACATCGAGGAATTGCAGAACATCTTTGAGGAAGATCAGTACAAGTAAGAGGAGGAGCCTATTGATCTACAAAATCATATTTTCTATTAATTTATTTCCCTATTTCCTTGCAGGCGCTCTTTAAATCTGGAGCCCGCCTCGCCCTCGGGACCCAGCTCATCCTCCTGCAGTTCCAAGGAGTCCTTCAACGTGGAAATTGTCACCCCAGCCCTGGGCTGTTTGAATCTCTCGCCGGCCAAAACCATTGGCTCCATGCGCATGGCCAGCGGCACCAAGTTCGTGCCAGGCCATCGCAAGTGCCGGAGTCTGGGCACCAAGTAAGTAGAGGAATCTCCCACTGCCTATGGCTACCCCCCTTTGGTTTCCTTTGTTAACCACCTCAACTCACTGCGCAATAATTGGACATGTGTACACCGGGTCCTTAATTAATCCTTATAATCCACGTCTCGTCTCGTTTCGATCTCTCTCTCTGTCTCTCTCACTCGACTCTCGTTTTGCTTTTGGCTTATGCTTTCGTTTTTTCCGCGTCTGTTTGTTGTTGGTATTTTTCAAAATTGAAAGATTTCGCAGCAGCAGCCTGCCGCGAAACTTTGCCCAGAAGTGCCAGTGCTGCATCGTGATGATAGCGCCGGGCATTGGCACCATATCGAACAAGGGTTGCAGATGCCGTCGGTGAGTCCTTGAACCAGAAGAAGTCCTGTAGCTAGGATATGTGTGTGTGTAATGCCAGCCTGTAACCGAATAACCCAAAACTATATGCTGTTGTTATGCTGATCCGATGCGTTATTCTCCTCATTTTTACCACCATTTCAAGTTGGAAGTTGAAAGTTATCATTTCATTTCATTTATTTTGCACGGACCCGAGTTGAACCGCTTCGTACGAAAATTAAACACACGCCTCCCCCACACCTTCCTCATTACATTTAGTTTCCGATTTTACACAAAGCACACACTTCCCTTTCAATTACACAAAAAAAGAACAAGGTTTTGGTTGATTTTTTGGAGGAATTAGTTTCTTTGAACGAATTTAAAGAAGTTTAATAGTAAATTCATGGATTAGAACTTAAAAAAGAAATAAATTATAGTGTGAAACTAAGCTTTATAGTTGCGAAAATAAATAATAATCACGTTTAATTTATAACCACTTCCTACTTAGATTAACCCAAAGATTCTTTTTCTCCATAAAAAATTAACCTTATCCATTCATAAATACAAACGCAGTTCAACATTGTTTGCCTTTTGCTATTTCATTTCTTCTCATTTGTTCGAACAGCATGAACCCAGCTCTTAACCCAACAAAGAATACCCTACTTAACCTTGTGTCCTTTGCAGCATCTTTGGCAAAATTGCGCCGCATACTCATGGCGATGGATATCCGCAACACCTGCACTTGGAGCTGGATCCCAGCCAGCAACAGCCACGCCACCACCTGCTGGATGATTCCCTACTCGAGCACAGCGACGCCATCTCGCAATCGGATCTCACTTCGCTGGAGAGTGCCGAGGGAATTATGTGCGATTTCAGTGGCAGCGATTGCGATTTGATGTCTCCAGAGGCAGCGGCTGCCATGCAGGGATGTGTCCGTCGGAAAACTGTCCAGAAAGAGGGACGGAAGCCGGCGGTGGCCTCTTGGCAGCGCTACTGGCTGCAGATCTGGGCCAATTCGTTGGTGTACTTTCCGCCAAAGTCCTTTAAGGGCAGCGAACGAAGCGATTTTAAGCGGGAACCCTGCAAGGTGTGTCCCCTGGATGGATGGTATGCCCATGTCAGCGACAATACCAAGCACAAGAACACCTTCGAGCTGTGCCACCGAACCCTGGGCACCGTCTATCGCTTCCGCACGGACAGTCCGCAGATGACACACCTCTGGTCGAATGCCATCTGCAAGCTGGCCACCATGCGAGTGCCCAAGCCGCTGCCCGCCAACCTGATGTCCTTCGAATGAGCATGGAGGAGGAGGAGGAGGGGAAAGAAGAAGAACCAGAACTCGAATATATATATATATATTGTACTCATCGTAGCGTTGTATGCCTAATTTTAGTTAGCTTTATCCTTGAAAACGTGCACAGCCAAAAAGAGAAAAAACCACCCACCAAAACCACTCACTCACTCCCTGAAACGAGGCGACCACAGAACATTCCCACAACCACAACGAACGAACAAAAATTGCAGCCTGCATCTAAGAGAATCGATTTCAAAATGGTATTTCAAAAGACTGACACCGAAGGAGAGAACATGAAGGAGGAAGAAACAAAGCAGAAGCAGTAGTAGTGAAGAAGAAGGAGAAGAAGCCACACAATCACACAACAGACTAAAACAAGAGCAACGCAAGGGAGATACTGATAGTGATCCCAAAATAATTAACAGCCCTGAAAGTCCCACATTTGATCGAATTTTGGGGAGGGATCATCAGGGCTGTCGTATCGTTTCTGTGCTGTCTTTGCTGTATGTACTTTGTATTTGTAATACTTAAAATTAAGTCAATTATTTGGACATTTACTCAACTTTATTTTGCGCTAATCGTGCCATACTAGATCTAAATTTGTGGTCACACAACGATTACTACTATAAACAAGGAATCAAAAATCAAACGAACTTTCTACGCGTAACTAAGGGCTTTAATATGTAACGTATCGCTACCACTATTCATGATTCATGATTCATGATCAACCATCAGTTAATCTGTATAATCTGCCTTAAGTTGATGCACTCTAGACATGTAACTTCAGCTATAAAATACATATATAAACCATATCCGATAAGTTGCATGCGTTAGCAAAACGAAAGTGTAATGTTAGTTGTTTTTTTTTCTGTTGAGATGGCCTCGTGAATTGTTCAACTCCTGAGCTTTGTCACACATACAGATTTTTCATTTGCAGCGTTTTTACACTAGTTTAAGGCAAAGAAATGCAACAAAAACAAATTAAACCACAAAACGAAAGAAAGAAATGTGTGTTTTCGTGTTATATAAGGCAACGCAAAGGTTATTTACACACCAATCAGATCGTGCCAAGTGCGGGAATTTGCAAATTCATTCGCACAGACGCACTGAATCCCAATTAGGGAGCATGCCGCACGAGGCCTTTAAAATGTGGAGATTGTCTAGCGGCGGCGCCAGTCGATTGCGAAACATGACGACGACAAAGCGAGGCAGCTTTTACAGGATGGAGGAGACATATCCATGGATCAGTATTAAAATTAAGCCCCTGCTGATGCTGCTGGTCTTGGCGTTTATTTGCCTCAGCTGCTGCCTGGGCGGCAAGACAACCACCTTGTGAGAGGATTACACAACCATCCAGCCACTAGACCACTTTCACTAAACTATCTTCCTTTCCCCTACGAATAATGTGCAGTGTGCGGCACACAGACACCTTGGATCCGCAGGCCGACGGCTTCTGGGCCAACAAGACCACCTGGAACGCCCGCTGGGTGAAGTACTGGCGGGCAAAGAAAATCTACGAGCCCGTCTGGAAAAAGGTCTGGACGCCCACCGTCCACAACGAGTGGGTGCCGCTGCCCAATGCCCCCAACGAATGGGAGGTGGAGAAGGGCCATTATTCGGACAAGTAAACACCGAGAGAGACTGATCCTCCATGGACTCCCCTTTAGTACTTTAGTATTTAGTTGTTTATCTTTTATTTTGTATTCACTTTCGGCTGGTAATTAAAACCTAGAGATAATTTAAAGTGGCGCCACGGCAGATGGAAGTGGATGGATGGCCTTATGAGCTAGCGACTGGTTTACGACTATTTACAAGGAGCTGGTTGGTGGGGACTGGGCGTCTCAGTGATGCAATGGCGAATGCTGAGCGACGCCTACGCGCCGGGAAACTTGAATGACTGCGAGGTGGCTGCCACCGAGGCAGCGGCGGGAACGGCCACCGGGGACTTGGCTGCCTCCAGGGCCTTGGCCTGGAAGTCGGCACTGGCCACAGGCTGTAGAAGCGTCGGCTTTCCCGCGGCATTGGTGTCATCTCGTTTCCAAACCACCTTATTCTTTACGGCCGAGGCAGCGGGGGCGGCAGCTGAGGCGGCGGTGCCCGTGTCCTTGCGATCCCAGTCCCAGCCATGCTCGTGGTGCTCATGGTGGTGATGGTGATCGGGAGAGGGGAACCATTCGGAGATGACCACGGGCTTCCAGATCTTCTTCCAGCCAGGCACCCAGATCTCCTTCCAGCCGGGCACCCAGATCTGCTTCCATGCCTCCTTCCATTCCTGGAAAATTTTTAGTTGGGAAAAGGATTTAATATTTTAATGATTTTAATTTTTTTGATTAATTATTTTTCAAACTCACCAGTTTATCGGTCCAGATCTCCTTCTTGGCCGGTTTCCAGTACTGTTTCCATGCCTCCTTCCACTCCAGCTTTTTCTCGGGCACCCAGATTTGCTTCTTGGCTGGCTTCCAGATTTTCTTCCAGTGTGACTTCCATACCACTTTCTGCCAGGTTTGTAATATAATTGTATTTATAAGGAACTTTCATTTTAAGGATGTGCTATTACGAACCTTCTTCCACAAATCGTGGCTGGTATACTCCCAACCTTCGTGATCTTTACCCAAATACTTTTCGCCGGGAATGCCAACCTGGAAATTAATAGAAATTAATTTCAATTTTCATGTAAAAGTTTCAGTTTTCATTATGTTTACCTTAACCAGTTCTGGGGTCCAAATCTGCTTGTAATCAGGTACTTGGATGTCCTTCCAGGCGGGCACTAGAATTTCTTTCCAGTGGGGAACCTTTATAAAGAAAAGGAACATTTATTTATGAATTGTAATTTAATTTGGATTAATATAATGTCTGGGTTGTTTGAGTAAAGAACCTACCCAAATCTGCTTCCAGGCAGGAACCTGGATCTCCTTCCAGCCGGGCACCTTGACCCAATGGGGCTTCCAGATCTGGAAAAGAAGTTATGTTAAAAACTTCCTATAATAATTTCAAAATCGAAATAAAACTTATTCTTTTTGTAATTTATTTTTAAGTTTTAAGTTCTAGAAACCCTCTCACTCACCTTCTTCCACGAAGGATTCCAGATCTGCTTCTTGGCCGGATTCCAGATCTTCTTCCAGCCCTCCTTCCAGGTCACCTTCTTCTTCCAGTACCCGGGATCGTGGTGATGCTCATGGTGTTCGACATGTTCGACATGCTCGTGAATGTGATGATCGTGGAACAGGGTATCGCCCAGTCCCCCGAGGTCGATCCTCTGCTGGGCGACGCTCTTGCTGTCCACCTGGGAAGCGGCAGGCTGCTGGTCCACGACAGCCTTCGAGTGGCTGCCACCGATGGCCACGGAGAGCACACCGAGCAGACCCAACTGCAACGCGAAGAAGATACCAATCAAGTGACTTGGGCAAACAACTCGAGATACAAATCAAATGACTTAGGAAACAAACTGAGCATGGGATGCAAGAGCAGGCAAGACAATGACGGAGGCGGGCATGAAGAAAGCCTGTACAAATTGAATTCGCAACGATCATGGCTAATGAATTCCATATTCTCCAAAGAAAGGTGAGTGACTTGAAACGAGTTTTAAGTGGGTCATAATCTGGCATTGTCTGGGCCGCCTCAGAGAGAGAGAGAGAGAAAGAGAAATGTTGCATCATAACCTGACGCCGCCGCCGCCGCTTTGTGATGTTTATAATTTCGTGCAAAGCCTGACCTGGGTCAAGACCTTCCTGATGCCGATGACAAATCACGGCGTAGGGCAAAGACTTTTCAGGTCTGCCCCTCTTTATTTGGTCAATTTGTTTTATTATGTAAATTTCCCTTATATTGTAAAGGCAAAGCACAAACATGGAACCTGGCTGAGGGGTGTCGCAAGCCAGCTGTGCTCTTTATTTGGAGAATCCAACAAGGTCACAGCGGCAACCAACGCCTTTTGGGATTTCGCAAAATCAGACCCGATTCGTGGCTACAATTTCAAAAGCCCACAGCCTAATCCCAATCAATTTGCGCATAAATGTCAACGAGGCTCGATTATGAAATGGAAATTAGCGCCAGCAAAAATTATCTCATCGCCGTGCCACGAATAGTGCTAATTGTAGCAGATCGATCTCGTGCCGGCTTCCCCTACAAATCGTCGTATGTGGGCAGTGAAAGCTGCGCCGACGGGTTTCGCCTGCACCAGTTGGATCATCGGTCGTGAGGGAAAAGAGCTCCGCACTGCACCCCATGGATATGTATGTCCGATGGTCGCTAATGAAACGATCGCGATTTTAATTGTTGACAATGCGACGGAAGGGAATCGGAATCGGCATCGGCATCGGTATCCGATGGAGCAACCAGGCCTGGTATGGGTCTAGTAAAAACTCCACGGATCGTGATGTTGACCAGCAGGAAGAAAGTGTTTTTCTTTGGCCAGTTTTAAGTCCCTTAAGCCGATGGAGTTGTGAAAGAAATGATTTAATTCGTGGAAAATCATAACATTTAAGGAAAAAATGATGAAATTTAAGTGGAAGTAATTAAGATAAACTTGAGATTTGATTTTGAAATATTCAGCGTACCTATGGTAAACTTTTTATAAGATAACAAAAAACTTAACCTTTATATACATACTACATTTAAGATCGAGTATTACTAATAAAATACAAAATTCTATATTCAAATACAATCTTTATGATTATACAAAAATTAAATGGAGTTTGTACCTCTTATACTATGCACTTTCTCTCTGTTGAATAAATATTTATTTAATTGAAAATATTTTACAAAAATTTATAAACCTTTATAAAAACTATTCGCTACATATTATAGCTTTCAATACTTGCGTAATACTCTAAAAAATATTTTCCTATCATGTCGAATGTAATTATGTTTCTTATGTATTCAACATTTAATAAATTTGCTTCATAAATTCAACTCAGCTTCTGTATTTCTGTTATTAATATTACTTTTACAATCACACCTCCTAAAATCAAAACAGAAATGTACACACACATTAAGGTTGCCCAATATCTTGCCATACAAAAATTCAAAACTATCGCGTAATTTAGCCAAAAAAAATCTTGCAATTTCCTTCAAGGAATTCACTGAGGCGTAAATCCCCTCCGAAAATTGATTGCAACAACAGAAACAGCTATAACTTTGCCAGCTATGCAAATATAATAAAATAATTGCCAACTTTGGGACCGGAGTACACCATTAGTTCCACTTGTTTGCAGTGCCACCCCCAATGTCTCCGTGTTAATTTCCATTTCGCGACACTTTTCCACCGCAGTATCTTATTTTTTTTTTTTATATTTCTTTGGTAATTACCGCAAAGTGCCGCTGGATCCTCATGGCTCCCGATTACAGCTGGTGAAAACGCTTAAGATATAGCACTATCTGAGTATGCACTATTCCGGCGGATGGGGGTTGTGGGTATATTTATCACTTTTTGGCCACTTGGGGGATGCTTGGGTGGCTGTTACCACCTATTTGGCCACTTTCGTGGAATCGACTGTCGCGCCGAAGATCGGGCACCTACGGTTAAATAGACGCGCAGGTGCAGCCGGCGAAATGAGAGCAGGCCCTCCGTGTCCCACTCTCTCGCTCTCTCTCTATTTCTCCGGCTCAGTGTTTCTCCAGTGAAAACGAGAGTCGAGGCCGAGCCAGACCTTGAATTTTGATAACGGTTTCGTGTGTAAACAAAGCCAAGCGAGCCAAGCTTTTGCTCCCAAAAAGCTGAAAGACCAGCCAAGCCGGCTTGAGACTCTCTTTGCCTCTCTTTCATTGCATATATAACCCTCTCTTTTTTTTTTGTATATTTTTTGTTTAAATTTTTATAGCTCTTTTTGGGTCTGGAGAGACGTGACTTGGTCTGCAGGCTGATCCAAATGTTGTAATCGCAACGAAAAAGCTTATGGCCATAAATGTTATAAATCTCAATAAAGAAAAAAGTTCATTTGGGCAATGCAAATTAATGGCACGCAATGGCTAGGAAATCAACGAAACAAACAAATCGAAATCGAAGAAATAATAAACCCACAGCCTATTGCGTTTGTCTCTTCGGTTTTTAGTTTTTGTCGAGTGATTATTGTTTTTTGGGAATTCTTATTGTCCAATAGCCGCGAAGGTCGTCACGTCTGCAGCCAGGTTTTGATATGCCAGGTGGTGTCGCATTAATTAGATAGTTTTTAATGTAATTTATTGTCCAGCCATCGTAACTCGGTTAAGGGCAATGCTCGTGGACGTGCCTATTGGTTAAGATCCCCATTCATCACCATTAGCCAATGCATTTTTGCATGTGCAAGCCGGGCGAGCTATGTGGCAACAATAGCCTGCATTTCTCATTTTTTCATTTTCCATTTTTCATTTGATTTCATTTCCTGCCACATTTTCAGTTGGGATCCAAGACATGCGGAATACCGCTCTTTAAATGGTTTGATTCATTTGGCCAAAAGCAAGTTAATTGCATGTTGATTCAATTTCAATTGAATGAGCTACCTGGCCAGCTCAGGGAGTTCCAGGTGCGTGTGTGTCGGCTCTGGGGTTCCGTTACACTTTGTGGGAAGTGCTTAATTAGTTGCATAATAACCAAAAATTAAACTATGAAATAGCAAGCGAATCACTGTTCGTTCTCTGCTGTCCTGCACGGACTTTCACTCCTTGCCTTTCACCCTTAATGGCCTGGCCATCAATTGCCGCCTCCGACAGGCAGTTCCACCCTCCGTACAAGGAAGTGCCAAAACGTGATTCAGCACCGGACGAGTGAACCGAAAATCATATTAATATTCATCATTCAATTTGAGATAGATACCATACGAATAGAGTCCCCTTTCAGGAAGTGCAGCCGCAACAAAAAACTGGACTGAAATGCGTAACAACTTGCCCATGGCCATGCGTTCAGCTTAGACCATGTCCTCCTCCAATCTCTTCCAGCTTTTCCTCGCCACTGAAACTTCAAGCTCCCAATCGTAGACGGTGTTGAACCACTTTTACTTTCCTTTCCCCTCTCTCTCTGTATCTCTCTGTGTGCGGAGTGATGTGATGTGGAGTTTTATTTTTTATTTATTTATGCCTTTCATGATTATTCATCTTATCGTCGGCGGTAATCGGTCAATGTATGCGGTCGCTACAAGGGTGTTTTGTGTAGTGGTTTCTGCACAGTAAATAAACATAAAAAACATTGGGTGTTTGCAAAAAAAAATATATATAAATTTACTTTTACATCTGTAAATTAAACACTTACAAATATACTTCACTTTTAAGAAATTTACAAACATGTTCCTTTAATATTTTTTAAATATATACCATGCTATAAAATACCCTTAGCCGTCTTTAAATAGTTATAAAATATATTACTTAAATTATAATTACGAAGGCGAATACTTCAATTAAAAATACATTTTGTCAGTTAAAATATTCACGAAAAATGTTGAAAGACCACTTAAGTCCTGATTCCAATGAAAATCTAAAAAATACATATATTATTTCATGGCAAATAACTTTTCTCACTTTCTCTATCATCATGCAAAAATATGTAGGTCTGTAGTTATCGCTGCAGTTCAATAATTATAGTATCTCTTTAGGCCACTGAATTCACCATGAGATGTTTAATTAAATATAATATATAAATATATGGTTAAGCAACACACTCCATACCCAGTTTTTTATGCAAATACCCTCTCAATTGTTTACAAATTTTATAAGATATCTTTTCGGTGTGCAACAGCGCCACATCTGCAATCGGTTCCGGCATGAAAATTAGAGCAGCATTTGGCATGCATTTCCTAGCTCTCTGGCGCGTTGGCTGATTTGAATTGCCAAAACGATTGCCAAAGCGATCGCAGATTGTCCCGGAATGGCTATCGACCATGGCGAGTGGGTGTGGGGCTGCATAACTCTGTCAGGCTAGAGGCGTGGCCAACGCCCACAGTCCCAAACTGAAGCCAAATCACACACATGCCAATGAACTGACACCTTTTTTATTTATATATTTTATTTTTATTGCGCTGCTCTTACTTCCGATTGAGTTCGGCTTCCTGCTTGGCCACCGAAAAGTAGAAAATAAAAGTAAGCAAGGAAGCTGGACGAACTGCTTTGACAAAGTGCGTGAGCAGCCACAAGACGTGGCCGCGGGTTGTCAGGCCCATATAAGGCCGATCTGGTTCGCCAGTTTGGTGGGCGCCTTAAACGAACGCTTCCCACTTTTTTTCTGCTATAGTTTCCGCACAAGTGCAATTCTGGGAAATCACTGGACCTCAATTAAACTATTTTCAGCTCATTGAAGACAGATTCCGCCTGAAGGTCACCCGACATGATGTGTTGACATCGCGTACGCGGCGAAACGAAAGACTTAAGGCACGAACTCGGCATGCAATTCATGACCATAACAATGCGACTGCATGATTTATGTCTCTTTCCTATGGCCCACTGCCATCGGTGGTGCTTCGATGTGTCATTTGCATACCCAAAGACAGTCGTTCGATTGCCTATTAATTTACTAAGCATTTTAAAGTCAACTCAACTCAACGATAGCATAATGAGAGACGCACTGGCGCCTTCCTCGGATCACTTGGACAGTCTGGACAGCTTGCGGAAATGCAAGTGGTCCGTAAAACTGGTTCATTTCGAGTTCGCCGACCCAGCCAAGCGATTGGGCTTGAAACTCAGCAAATAACACGTCATTGAAACATGTAAAGGCAACATTGGTTTGGTGTCTAGTTAATGCCACTTAAGTAAATAGCTTTTTTTAGATGTAGTATCCTAAGTCCATTAAATTATTTGAGATTCATAATCGGAACAGAAGGAAGTCAGTACATACATATACTATATGAAAATGAGTGCTTTGTGGTTAATTAAATAAAAAATAGTACGGTTTGGTAAATATAGGAATTAGCCTCGTTTTTTTACGGTAATATCAGGCCTCATACTTCAACTTCCCTGTATAGTTTCCTATTTAATCAAATATGACTTTAAAATACCTAAGCTGGGTTTTTATTATTTATGTTGCTTTTACCTTTGTGTATTTCATTATAAATTTAGAGGATTGAGCAATGGTTTATTACTCCTTAATAAATTTAAACTAAAACACATTTAAAAGCACGCTGTAGATTAATTTGTTTAGGAATTTTAGGCATTATTAATAACGTAAACTTTATTTTGTATATATCTTTAAGAAAAATCATTAAAATCACTTTAAAAATAGTTGGAATCCAGAAATTAAAAATAAAACACATGACAAATAGTATAAGATATTTATATAATTGTTAATTTACAATAGTAGTATTCTACTTTATCTTTAATTAATTATAACCCACTCCGAAATCTTTTAAAATCCCGGAAGTATTTTGCTCCCATTATTTTCCTAGACCTCCCAAGGCGGTCTCTTCAGACAAACAAAGACAGACTCCCGTGTTAAGGCGAATATTTGTCGGATTAGCCGCTAACTATGTGGATCAACGGAGATCGGAGTGCCAGTAGCCCGACTTGCCTCACTCGGTCAGCTGCAGTCACGCTCGCCAATTGACTGGGACATGCAAACGACCCACAATGGCGCAAAAGATACAGATACTATACAATAATCAACTCGTAAAATTTGTTATTGCATTCGAAAGGTAATAGTTCAAAAGGGTTGAATCCAAAAAATTATTCAAATCGGTTTAGTATTTTAAAAGTTACACGTGTTCAAAGTTGAACCTCTTTTGGGTTGCAAAAAAAAAGCTTGTCGTTTTTGAGAAAAATTCTGACTATGAGGTCGATTTTTAGGTAAAATATGTAACCGACCGGCATGGTTATGGTCTCTATCGAAAGGGTCATCGAATCTCAGTAAAACCAAGGTAAAATAAAATTATAATATTTTTTGCACGTGCAGGCATATCTGTTTTACCAAAGTACTAGTTTGCACCTATTTTTTAACTTTGATGGAATGTCAAAAATGGGATTTTGGTGTATTTTGGGTTTGGCGTATGAGGTGTTGTTCATGAATATGTTCTTTATCATATTCAAAAAAGATCGGGTCCCCCGAAGTCCCACCCCGGATTTCCCAAGCAAAAGATACTTTTAACTCAGCGTAAAAAACGCAACCCAAAAGTATCTTTCCGTCCATTGTGGCGACCGGCGAGCTGACTGATTGCATAATTGCAGCCACTTTCTGGCGTTGGCGTTGGCAAAAATAAAGAGAGATGGAAGCTCCGTACACACACCACACATGTGCGAATCAATTTCGTTTCCGTTTAAATCGGGCTTTCCAGTTTTTCCCCTTGCAAATAAATGAAAACTGCTCACTGGCCAGACGAAGGTTCAAGGAGGCGCCACAGGAAAATCCGGTCGAGGCTTGTCGTTGTCTGATTGCGTCACAGGTGTTTCAAAGATTGATTTATATTCAAATTAAAATGATTAACAGAAAATTAAGAGAGCATGTGCAAGAGAGATATTTTGGGGTTTCTTTTTAATTTTACATTGGCTTTAAATTGAATGAAATGAAAAATTAGTACCTTGTAGTTAATGAAATAAAAAATGTGTGTGGGTTTCCAAAATCGAGATGATAAAATGTTTAAAATATAAATTTCCAAAATTAGGATTTTAAAATAGTTATTTTGGGCAGTCTGGCAACTCTGATCGTTGGTCACTTTAACGCCTGGCAACTCTGGTCGCAGGACATTTTAAAGTCTGGCAATTTGGTCGCTGGTCATCGCAAAGTCCGGCAACTCTGGTCGCTGGACAGTTTTAAGTCTGGCAACTCTGGCCGCTGGTTACATTTTAAATTGAGAGATAGATGACGCCACAGAAAAAGCACACATTATTTTTATACAACAGGTGTCGCATTTTAGCCACTTTCTAACTTCTGAAATCTTCAATATTTCCAAAATCTTTTTTAGCCAGAATTTGCCGTTAATTATCCTTTAATTATTCGTGAAAAAATTAAATTTGTCGCTCCATTTTTAATATTTTTTTTTTATTTTTTACCATATTGTATTTTACAAATTGTTTACCCTGCTTTTCATAGAAAAACTCGAGAGATAGATGACGCCACAAAAAAAGCTCACTTTATTTTTATACAACAGGTGTCGCTCCTTAGCGACTTTCTAATATTGATTTTATTGGTTTTAATACCAAAATTAATTTATAAAAAAATACATTTAAAGTATAAAATATTCCGAAATAAACTGTGTAATACACTATCCATTTTCCTTTTAAAAATATCAGTTTTTCCCCAAGAACAAGCCACAGGAAATACGCAAACAGAAGCCTGACCATTAAAGTGAAATGGGTTTTGTTGGGCCAAAGTGGAGTGGCTCAAGGAGTTGCGGTGTGTAAGTGGAACGCCCCTTTGGGGACTGGGTGTGTCGCGTCCTGTGTCCACTGTCGCGCCGCATTGGAGCGAAAAGTTCAACAGGCTGCCCCACTAAATCAACAAAAACAAAACCGCAGGCCGCCCGATAAGCAACTTGAATTGTAGAGGTAGCGAAATAGTGATGTCGGTTTGTCCTTTTTATACATTTATTTTATAAAATATTTAGTTTCATTTGCAAACTAGAGGTAAGAGTTGGTTTTATTAGATTTTAAGGCAGTAATTAGAAAATAAGCAAGTTCAGGTTTCAAGCATATAATTGTCTTGTTTTATCCTTTGAACTTATGAAGCTAATTATTATCTACAAAATATATAGGTAATTTTTAAATATATTTGTTATTATATACATATTATTGTTATACAGATTTTCTATACCTTAAATGATATCAAAAACTAAAAAAATTTCGCACATAGATAGACCATGTTAAGTATATAACAATATAGGACAATTTTCATTAGTTTTTTTCTGTCTTATCCTTAACATTTCAACCGTTTAAGGGGTTAATCCTTCCTGTTTCAGGCAGAGAATCCCATCCCGACAGCACTGCCTTGGAGCCGGGCGGCGGACAGGAAACCAACTGACCCGCATTGAGGCAACTTACCGACACACCAGCAAAGCAAACAAATGGCGCACATTAAAATGAACGGCAGCGGAAATATTAGCGAAAATGTTGAAAATTTGTGTATGCCAGAGGACACCGCAGAAAGAGGGGGGCAGGGAAAAACCCTCCTCCTCCTCGAAGTTCGTTTCGGAAAAGCCAAAAGAGAGGGGACACTTGGCTGGCTTCGGTTTGTTGCTATTTGGCCAGGCCAAACAACGGGAGTAGGGGCCAGCTCGGCTTTCCAGGGGCCCGAAAATGGATATGCGTTGACAACTGGCAATCGACGTTGTTTTTCGTTACTGCTGGATATCCTTGTTGCCGAGTTCTGGCGAATATGTACGTTGAACATGCAAAGACCGCCACGATTAGGGGCGGTTTCTCTAACTGAAAAACTGTGTTCGAAATTAGCTTATACTTTTTTAGTTTTCTTTTTTTTTTGTTGGTGGGTAAGGGCCCAAAACTATGTCAACGTTTTGGCCTTTGAGGAGCAGAGAGGGAGACTGTCGTTTAAATAAACCGATTGCTGCTGCCGTTGGCATGCAATTTGACTGAATATCGTAGTCATGACATGGGCAAATCTACTTTCATGGCTTTATCAATCGAAAAGGCAGATGGAATCAGCTTGTTAAACCACTTACACCAGAAATATCGCTATATTTGGGATCTGCAAGAAATAATATATAAATTAGGTGGGAATTATTGAAGTTTTGTTATTTGCTACTAGTTTTTTTAGATTTGGTATAATTAAGTAGGATAATGAGATTTATGATACCTATAAATAATAAGCTACAATTACTTTAATTAAATATAATTTAAAATATATACCTATAAATTTATTTTATGACATAAAAGATCATTTATAAAAGTTAAAAGTGCAATGTTAATCCAGTTTCCTCTTACCTCTAAACCTAAACTTCTTTCAGTATTGCACCAATCAAATATTTATAAAAAAACTACTATTTCCTTATTCCCTGTAGATTTCAAATTAATATATTTATCATTGTATTAATTATTAATTAGCGCAGCATAGACATAAAAACGAAACAAATGGAGTTTGAAATAAAAGCTGTAATACTTATTTTTTACAGCCCATTTGAAGGCCCAATTCTATGCGGAGTCGGGTTCCCTGGAGGTGGAGGCCTGGCCAGAGAGATTCGTTAGCCAGATGTTTATTTGGCGGAGTCAGGGACAGGGGCATTGGCAACTCCATTTGCAGGCTTTGAGCCCCGCTTCGTTTGTTGATTTTGCCGTGTTTTGTTTTATTTCATTTCATTTGCTCGTGCCGCATTTGGGTCTAGGGTAGTTAAAGTTTATCTACACTCATTTGCCGTGTTTGTGTTTTTCTACCCATAAACCTACTTTACTGTCTCAAAAAACAAAAAACAAAAAAAAAGAAAGAAAGAAAAACAGAAACTTAAAATACTGTTTGCCGTCTTTTGTTTGTCCCATCGATTTTTGTGTGGTGTTTTTTGCCTTATTTCAGTTCATTCAATTATTTATTGATTCAGTCAGTTGCTAAAATCTTTTAATAGTTTTCCTCGCACACTCAGCCAAGTCATTAAGAAATATCCAACAATAAAATAAATATAACAAAAAATGGTAACAAAAACGAGGAATACGAATATTTAAAGAAACTCACGCACACTTGAACTATAAACGCTGGCCACAGTATTCCCATAAATCAGTTGACATTTTTAATGACAAATTTTTTCTGCCTGTGGTTTTTCTTCTGCTCTTGTTTTTTGTTTATTTTTTTTTCTTTAGTTTTGTTTTAGTTTAAGTTGACAACTTTCCTCAAGGGGAAATGGGTAAAGAATGCGAAGGTTGCGAAAAATGTATTTCATAAAATAAATGTTTTGAGTTTTCCACAAAGGCATTAACTTAATTGCGGGCTGAATCATCCGAGAATCTCGGAACAAATTGCCATGGATCTTGGATTATTTACTTAAAGGCTAAAAGGTAAAGTGAGATAGGAGGGTACTTTTGTGCTGGCATATTGTGTATAAATATTTTGGGTAATGGGCATTTTATGCATTAATTCTATCCCTAATGTACTTCTTAATTTTCAATTCAATTTATCTTAAATATAAGAAATTATTAAATTTCTTCTATATTTTTGTGTCCTGAGTAAAGCCTCGAATGAAGATGAAAGTCAAGACTTCAATTTAAAGAAAGAAGACTGCAAAACCATTAGTTTTATTAAGAAAAGTTCAAGTCAATAAAGCTTTTTAAAAATCTTAAAGATATATTAATACCATTTGTTCGGTTTCAATATTAAAACGATTACCTAAGACAGAGGGAGATATTTAACAAGTCAAACAAACTAAGCACTTAAAAGTCATACGTATTAGCTAATTAAGGACAAAAGTCTATCCAATAATATTATAATTACTTAATAAAGATTTAAAATACCCTCTGGCAGGGTATAAAATCAAACGATTCACACTCATAGATGTATCTTAACCCTGCTGCTCGCCTGATTACATTTTCAGCTGTTCGTGGGCTAATTGATGGATCCCTCCGAGGGCGGATCCAGAAGTATAGCCTGTAGAATCCAAATACCGCCCACACACAGCCCAGGCAGAAGTCTCTTTTCCTTTTCCTTTTTTTTTTTTTGTTAATTTTCTTGTTGGTTTGTTGTCTGAGCTGCCCGAAGACGGTCTATTTTTGAAACAACAAACAAATTATGAGAATGAGAGTGAAAATGGGCGACAGAGATTCGTATTCGTAGTCGCATTGAGGCGCACACACGTTGCCCAAAGACAGGGCCATATATCGTACTATCTATAGATCGGCTAAGTATTCTGTGATTTTTCTTAATCATCATAAATTTGTGTTGCTTCCACCGTCAAACAGGCCAAGTAGCGCGACACGAAGAGAGAGCGAAAAGACATTTGGCAGTTGGACAAGAACTTTCCCGGCGACGGAAACATCAATAAATTAGAAATGTTTAGCTCGACTTTGGTGGCGGATCACCCCCGCCTGGGGCCTGGGTGGAGGTGGGTTGCCTGTTGGGGCTGGTTGTTTGCCTGTGGGGAACACAACTTATTGTCTGCGCCTGACTGGCTTCTCGGTTCAGGAATCCGTCCCATTCGCTTGCCTCTGGCCATAATTCGAGGCATTTAATGGCCGCCTTCCTCCTGAGCTGATTTCTGGCATTTACGGGGGTGTCACTGGTCCAGGGGTTGGAATCCACGGATGCTGCGCAGTTGTCAGCTTCAAATCAGGACAGGGAATGCTGGAATTTCTGCGGGAAACTTACAAAATGGTTGCCATTTTTGTAAGCCATTTTTCTTGTTATTTAAATTGCAGTAAAAAATAAGGAAAGCATGCATAGATAGGTTAAATTATGTACAAACTTGTCGTGACTGCACATGTGGGTCAACTGGCCACTGGTAATTCCATATTCAGGTGGACTCTGGTGAGTGACGAATGGACAACGTCATCGCCAACCCCTGGAGCAGTGCCCCTCCCAGTGGAACAACACCCACCACCCGCTGCCAATTAACGTAATTAAATGATGCGTAGGGAGTCGGCAAACAGTTGGAGCACCCTGCTCCCATCCCGTCCTGTCATGGCGGGTATCTTATCCTTCTGCTTAATTAATTTGGGACATGGAATAAAACTCTATATAGTTGCGGGCTGCACTCGCCGTCGGCGTTTAATGTTTCAATTGGGAGTTGGAGCCGAAGGCGGAAGGGAAAAGGGCAGTGGGAATCCTAGGGTCTTCGCAGCAGTCCATCAATAATTGGAACCCAGTGAAGCCGCACAAAGGAATCCTCGGAAACCCACAAAAAACTGAAAATGAAAACGTCATCTTTGTGAGGACATTGGCCTGTCAGCGGGAAAATACTGACAGTTGGATGAGAAATCACCCAAACTCAAACCTAGAACACTTTCTTCATAATTTCCCCAAGGTCCCCTTGGCTGACCCCAATTTTTTGGCCACTCTTGGCCACGCCCTCGCCCTGGGAAGGCCAGCACACAAATTATGCTAATCATGGGCCCACTCGGCATCATCTCTCTTACTTAGCCACCGTTAATTACGGCTATTTGGCGCTGCTCTTTATGGTGTAGTTACACTCGCCTATTTTCCTTTGTTCACCTTTGGCTTAATTAAACTAATTACGACAATTTAACAGTCAAAATGTCGAGGAATGTAATCTAAGCTGTGGATTGATGAGGGTACCTGGATTCCATATAAAAATATGATTTATTGTGGGTGGGAAGTTAACTGAAAATCGAAAATCTTTATATTTATGTAAGAAAGTTGGGCTTAAAAAAACAGAGACCAGGTGCATAGCTCCTTACAAAATGTGAAGATTTTTATTGTAACAAATGCAAACCTTGCATATTTTTCTCCTTTAATTTTAGTATTTCCTTCTTTAGTTATTCAACCCAAAAACCTCAGGTTATGATTTATTTTTAAAGCTATTCGTATTAATTAAAACCAAATACATATTAATTACGAATATTAAACCGAAAATTGGCAGTCAATTACGAATCCTTTGCCCCGCGAACTATTTGCATAAATTCCTGATGGCAACCGAAATCATTGCCTACTTTCAGGCAATCGGCCGACAATCTGCTCCCAGGGTCAACAACTCCTGCCAAGGCTACCAAAAGGACTATGAAAATATGCAAAACAAAACGCGCGACAAACGAAATAAACTTAAATGCGTTTTCAGCGGCTACCAAATAGCTGGTTTGTATGCCGGCCCCAAAAATTAATTACGGGCAATAACGTAATTCCAGGCCGAGAGCTGTGCTTTTTGTGGACTCCAGGACAAAAGTAGAGCTGGAGCTGACGATGGAGATGGAGTTGGGGACCCCGAGTATTTGCCAAAAACAACTGTTAAGTCGAGGAAACGACGCAGCGCTAAAGGAAATATAAAGGCGACATACTTTTTCGGGGGGACCTCCCAGGTAAAGGTAAAACAATTGCGTGTAACTGAGCGATTAACATGATATGCGGAAATTTTCCCGTATTGCAACAACACGGGGACGACGAATGCAAAATACTCGTAAATGTTGGAAAAGCCCTCGCCGGTGGTCCCTCTTGGAAAAGTGCGCAGGCGTTGAAACCGCCCCGGGAAAGTGCCACACTTACATACCTTCACCCCCTGTGTGGACTCGTCATAGTTGTTGCCTTTAGCTTTTGGCAAATAAAATTATATTGCATGCGGAACTTGAACGAGTCCTTGGAGGAGACTTCGTGCCCGGACAGTTGGCAGCATGTCAGTCAGTCGCCGCAGATCCTCCTGGCTGAAATGAGCCCAGAAATGGCAGTGTTCAAATAAATAAATAGGGGAAAACCTCTGTTGGACTCCACTGAAAATCACACAAGTGACCGGCCAGGCGTATTTATACTGACAAATTCGTAGGCAAATTGCTGCCAAATTATGTCAACCAGACACATTTCTCAGCAGCGATCGGGAGATCGTGCAAATCCCTCCTGTGACAATCAAAATCACTTGCAAATAAACTAAAATCAAGCTGAAATAGCATTTCGTGTTCAAAAGCAACAAATACCAGCAACTAATCTATGCTAATAAATTGTCAACCAAAATAGTTTCAACAAAAACAACGCACTGGTTGGAGCACAACGAGCACTCAAAAGATGAAACATTTTTGTTGGTTGAGGAAAATCTTCTCAAATGGTTTTTCGGCCATTGGTCGTTTCCTGCATTTGAGGCAGCAAAAGATTTCCAGTTGGCCGCGCAGGCGGAGGTGAGTAAAGTTTATAATATAAATAAATTTGACATTTTCTTGTTTCACTTTTAATTTCCCTCAACTATTAAAGCCGACATGTGGGCGTTGTGCGTGTGTGGTGGGTGATTCTCTTGTTGCATTCCTTCTTTCGCTATAATTTTGTCCACAGTACTTTTGTGATATTTTCGGGGTATATAGGAAGAGGGAAATTCAGTTGGAAAATGTTTTTAAAATTAAAGGAAAATAACACAGATTTTTTTATATTTAATATTTTCCTTTGGGGGTTTTAATATATATTTAAAATGTGTCTAAAGTTATGAAATAAAATATTTTAAGTGCCAAATGATATGTAAATTGTAATGGAAAAGGAGATACCTACATTCTTTAACTTTAAAATATAAATATAAACTCGAAAAACATTGGCTTTAAAACAAATTAATTTCTATAGGGAATATTTAATTTTAGAACACATTTTTCCAAACAAATATATTTGGGATACATTTAAAGCAAATAAACAAGCTTCGTTATATGGTGCTTCCCCAACTGTATCTTCTATGGTATCCAGAGACTCCAAACCATCATGTCTGCTTTTATCGAATTCCACCTCCCTCCCCCAAATTTTTGTTTTCATTTCATAAACACTAAAAACATTTATTATCAAGTCCCAAAAGTTTTATGTCTGCGCATATTTATAGAAAAAGCACTAAAACGAAAGAAAAACGAACTGTTTGTGGTCGGTACAACATGCGATCAGGTGAGGTGAGAGGTGAGAGAGAGAGCCATTTGATAGCTTTCATCAAAGAATTGTGCAATTTTATGAATCGTATAATGTTAATTACTGTGGGGAAATAAATTTATTATACGACTTCCAGTGTCCCAGGGTCCCCATCCTCTCTCGATTGCATCTAAATTTATCTGTGGTCCATGACTAAATCAAACACATATCGGCTATAGGCAATCTCATTAGCCTTATCTTCCCCGGTATCTGTATCTTCGGAGCCCCAACAGCTGTCGCGGCCAATATATGCCAACTGGTTTTTGGTTTTCGTGGTGCGGCGGTCAGGTGTTTGTCAAGAATGCATGAACACAGAAATATTTTTACATAAAAGGCAAATCAAGAGCTATAATCGAAGGAAATAAAAAAAAAATACAGACACCGAATAAGAGAACGAAATGGAAACAGAGACAGAAACAGAAACACTAATGTCAATAAATTAAGTCAACAAAAGTGACCAACGAAAGCGGACCGCTATAAAAGACCACTAATAGAACGACGGACATGGGACGACGGCGGGTTAAAAGGGGGTCGGTCGGTCGGGCCTGAATCCCTAAAGCTGATCTCAAAATCAGAACGGGTTTTTGCCTCTCTGTGCTTCTATTTCCATCGAATAACAAAGAAAATTAAACCTCAATTTGGATTCAAACGGAATCGAATTCAGATTTTGTGCTCAATGTATCTGGTATCCGTATCTCGTGGCTTTTCGGTATTCGGTGTCTCTTTCATTTACATTTTGTGGTCCGCAGCACCTTTGCCTCCTCGCCTGCCCCGGACTTCACCTGTATCAAAAGCTGTTTCTCTAATTTATTCTAATTGCTTCGACACTGCCCAGATACGGTCGCAGATACTCGTACTTGGCCCGAAGCAGCTGCAACGGTAGCAACTCTGGGTCGGGGGTTAGTGGGTAAGAGTCTACCACCTGATTGCTAATTTGTCATATTCGAAATGCAAGTGGCACGGAGACACCTGTGATATAGTTTAACAGGTGGTAAAATCGATCTGTAACAATTCAATTTTAATTTCATTGAATTGTATACCGATTCAAGGGAAAAAGTCTGTTTTAAGTAGGGTAAAATAATTTGTAATAAAGATTTGCAAAATGTTATTATTATTTATTTTTTTTTTTACTTTATTTGTAAAGTTTTAAGTAAACTTATATCAATTATCATTTTATATCAAATTAATAACCTTCTAACCATTCTACAACTTAAATATCCATCTAATTAAATTCCATAACTTTAATTTGCATAATATCCCTGTAAATGTCTTGAATTTCTTATGAAAAAGATTTACAACAAAATTATCCAGTTTTCAGAGAATTAATTCCCCATTATATTCCGTAAGTAATCCCCTCTTTTCCACAACCCCTTGCCACGTAAAGAGGACAAATTCCTCGGCAGCTCTTTCGGGTTCCAATTTAAATAGCTTACACTGGCGCATATATATCTAGGTATATATTTTAATTGGTGTCGAGTACAATTTATAGGCATTTTTTCGGTTATTCGTAGTAAGTTATTTATTAGTTATTTATGGATATAGCGTGCTCGAGAGCACGTGCTGGGGCCTGATTTTAAAGCCAAAAAGTATTTTATGAGCCAGGGAGATACCCAACACTGACCCTGTCTCTTTGTTTGGCTTTGTTAAAGAGCTGAAAATTATGTGTCTATGTTGAGTAAATTATTATGACTTTCACGCCCCAGGCTAAGGGAGGGGCAGGGCTTTTTCGTATTTCGTTTATTTTTTCTTTTTTTTTTGTAAAATACATTTACAACGTCACACGTAAATGATTAATAACTTGCATGGTCATAATTCTTGTGGCCCAACAGACACGGAAAAAAGGCAAATACTCCAATATGCTCGCACCCTGTTACTTGCCAACTATTTAGTTGTTTTCATTACTTTTATTCTGTTGTTGATTGTTGTTGTTGATTTTTGTTGTTGTTATTATTGGTGGCGAATGCAGGCAAGAAGCCAATGAACCGCACAACTGGTTGACAGCTGCAGTTATTGTTAGCCGTCGCACTCACAGATGCAGATACATTCGCAGGGTACACTTTAAAATTTAATAACCAAGATACGGAACATGTTATAATTGTTAAATTTCAATTTTTACCCATTTGGAAAACACACAAATCAAGCTTGGATATAAATCTTAGTCAAAAGGAAGTTATTATTGATTTGTTTTTATTATTGATTTATTTTTTTAAACATTTATATAATCTTTATACAACACTGCCTTCCAAAGTTTCAATAGTTTCAATAGTTTCTACCCTTAATTCAAATCTAAAATTCTATCCACAATATTTCCTTACTCTGTATCCAGCAGATACACATGTATCTATAACTGTCAATTGTTATTACCGGCTGTCTGTTGTTCTGGCATTTATAAGCACAAGTATGAGTATGCGTATCTGTATCTGAGCATGGAGTAACTGCGCGTATATACATATATATTTATGTATCTTAACATATAATATTGTGAAAGTGAAAACCCACAAGTGCGCAACCTCAGTGGCACCGAGAAGCAAAGTTAATACGAGTTGGAGCCGCACATAATTGAGTTAGCCAAATGCCACATATTTTCGAAAGTCGCCTCGTCGACGCTCCATCGATATAATGGCGATCCCATTAAGGCATTAACTATTCATTTCATATTCCAATTGGATCATATGACAATTTGTGACAATCGGCTTAATCAATTCAGACAATTAGCGGAGCACCAGCATGGCTTGGGACACAATTGAGAGCTTGGAACTTTCTTCTCTCTTCTCGGCCAAGATACGAGGAACACGGTCTGTCATGTTCCCAATCGTTTTGACCGGAGCAAATCGAATTTGAAATGGGGCTCAGGCTCGGCTCGAATGCAATTCAATTCAATTCGATTCAATTCAATTTCGTTTTATTAACCAGCAGCAAGTTCAGTCCGTCGCTTTGCATACGCAATTTTCCGGCCTACAAAAATGCAATTTCGTTTGACCAATTGCATTGAATTGAATCTTAATTATGGTTTAGACCGAATGGTGGCCATAAAAATGAAATGAAAACCCCGCTGACGCAGGCAGCTTAAGGGCCAAAGTTTGGACAAAAACCTGGCTTAGAATTGATTACACATTCAGCTCATTTACCATAAATCCAGCGAAGGGTGCCCCTGCCAGTACCCCTTCTCCTTCTACTTTGCCTTTATGTAAAACGCGTAGATTTGTATTCAAAAAACTGACCAAGTGGGCCTGCATACGCAATTTATAAGGCGCACACACATCGCGGTGTGGAATTGAAATTTGTCTCAGTCCAGGTCGGTCTTGGTTGCCCCGTCGTCGATTCTTCCAGGTCTCTGTCCTCGGCTGCTCATACGAAATGGATACCACTTCTCCACTCCATAAGCACACACAAACACACTTCTGGTGCCTATTTTGCCTTTCAATCGAGCTAAAAGCTATGATACCGAAATACCCCAATGAATCAATGAGTGGTCCCTGGGGTCTCTAAGACTGGAAAGTACTCTACAACAGCAGATTTGGTTGGTTTTCAAAGCCCTGATAAAATATGCTGTGAAGTGCTATTAAATATTAACTTTAGGGGTTTATAAAATATTTTTTGAGTTAAGTAGCAAGTTTAGGATTTTAATATATATATTTTTTGCAATATTTCAAATAATTCGACCTATTTTGTTTCTATATCTAGATCCTTCATTCAATTTAAAATCTAATTTCAGTTACATTTCTGATACCATTTATATGCCTTTTATCTGAATTAATCCTTTACTTGTTATTGTATTATTAAAAGTTTCTTAAAAGTAAAAAATAAGGTAAAGGGTTACTTTAACCTCAATGCATACAGAAAATGAAATATAATATAAAAGAAGTTATAATATTTAATGCTTCCGAGATAACTTCTTCCAAAAATATCATTAAAAATGTTTCATAAACTTAAGAGCTTCCAAACTTGTTTAATCCATTTTTCTTTTTTGGCAAAACCCAAATGCCTCGACTCATCTGAGACCTACGTAGAGCACTCTCCATTCCGTATGCAGAGTTTTGAAATGTATTTTAAAATACTGGGCCGCCAAATAATTGATATGCCAACGGAGACAGAGGACGAGGGAGCACGGGGAAGGGTTGGGTGTGCATACGGTGTGCACAGTTCATTGTTCATTGAAATGTTAAATGCTTTTTCGCACCGAACAGTGCATTAAAGCGATTCCTCGTTGCATCGAATTAGGCAAGACAAAAAAACAAAATGGAATAAAAAAGCAGGGCTAAAGGTCCTCGGCAAGCTTTCTGAACTCAGTGAGGCTTCCGCTTTTCCCCGAAAACACACACTGACACTCACACCCCACCGATTCCGTTTTCGTTTTCGATTTCGATTTACCGAGAATGCTCTATTCAGGCGAGTGGTGGACATTTTTGTTAGTTTGCCAACTGAAAGGCAAAGGGCGGAGAAGCAGAGAAGCCCCGGCGAAGTGATCGCACCGAAAAAGTCGTTGGAAACGAGTCACATTTCAAAATTGACACTTCAAACGCAACGTTGCCAAGTTCTCTCTCTCTCACTATATATCTCTGTGCCTGGTCTAGGGTATGTCAGCAATGCCAACTGCATAGATATTTAAATTTTGTTTCCCATTTCTTTTTATCGTGTGCGCCTGCTGCTCAGTTTTCTTGGGGACAGCATCGAAAAAGACCCAAAACAATTAACGAGCAGATAAGTTTGTCCCCATCGAACTACTTAAATGCTTTGGTTTCTTTCGACAAAATCACAGAGGAGAACTCTGATGGGGCTGAGCAGGAGGCAGAGGAGGAGGAGGAGGAGGTAGTCAGTTCAATGACCAACTCTTGGGTCGCTTTCAGCTTTCATCAATGGTTGCGCTACATTGGCCACAAGGCAGCGACGGCGACGACGCGACGCTCTGATAGATACAGATACATGCCCATCACAGTCAGCCTCAGAAACACGGATACACAGATTCAGATACAGGCGGAGATGCCGAGTCAGAGTCAGATTCAGATGCAGATACAGCTGCTGCCGTTTTTCTATGGCTGCAGGAGAAAAATGTCACACGCAGTCGCCACATTTAGTTCAATTGCATTACAAAAGGCAGCAGATACACAGATTGAGATTTATTCTATAAAAACAAGAAAGGATGTAGGGCCTCAAGGATCGAACTTTGAGATACACTTCTTTTGGGGGAGTGTTTATATGAATTTCTTTGATTTTTCTTAAGTGCAAATTAAACAACGAATTACTTATTTTGTAGCTCACTAAATGGTGGAATAATTTTACAATTGTATAATTTAACAGGAGTTTAAATCACCGAGAGAAATAGTAAAAACTATGTACACAATCATATTTATCTTTGAATATAAAATATATGCTTTTTAAAAATAATTTAGAATATTTTGACTACAGCTTACTTTAGCAGCTTTTATATACTAAGAAATTAACTTAAAATACCTTTTGCAAGTGTACAGATACATATATGCAAGACCAAATCAAACGGAAAGAAAAGCTATTTCAACTGTTGACATTCTATTGAAAAGTATTTCGGAAATTGTAACGCTAAAAAGTATCTGCTCTCTCTCTCTCTCGCATTTGCATCTGCATCTGAGATCTCGCAGTTCGCAGCATCTCACAAATATTTGCAAATGTAGCGAACAGCGTCATCGGCAACTACTAAAAAAACGAGACAATGACGGCAGAGAAAATACCTTTCGACTTGAATCACTAGCTCGACGGTGTGACTTGTATCTTGTCACCGTTCTAGATACTTTTGCCCGTCTCCACTTTGACGACTTCTTGGCAATCTTCTTGGACAGCCCAGCATTTGGCAGTGACTCACGATGTTAGCGCCTCGAGTCCGCATAAAGATCTTCAGTTGAGACCAAATTTAGAGGCAGCCTCAAATTAGTCATCACTTGACTAAGATTTGATATGGATTTATGTAATAAAATAAAACAGATTAAGACTATTATTTGTGAATCCAAATAAGAGTGTTTACAGCAGAGTTCTGAGTCCCCCTTTGGACTCGGCTTGCTCTGGTTTCTGCTCCATTTACGAAAAACATAGGCCCCAGCCCCTCGTCATAAATATGCGACCTTTGGCGACCTTTGCCTGGCAACAGCCGCAGCGAAACCCAAACGAAATGCAAAACACAAACAACTGCCACAAAGTCTGAGCAGGAATGAGGAGTGGGGAACTGTTTTTCCCTATGTTTTTTCCTTTGCTTTTCTGTAGCTCTGGCCTATCAATAAATTTCCTATAAGAGGGCCACGCCACGCTCGTGCATATGTTACATATGCAACATTTAATTTGAATTTGTCAGCGGAAGTTGTGGCAAAAGTTCAGCACCAAATGCATATGAGACGTGGTGAGCAACGGAAAAATAAAGCGAAACGTCGAGTCGTAATGCTTATGAAATGTTTGCGAATTTACGAATTTGCGGATTGCTTAAACCGGCCAAGCGGAGGCCCCTTGAATTGGCACAATTCACAGCTAATCCAATCAGCTGTGGCCGCCGAGATCATTGTCCTGTCTCCCGGCCAGTCTCTTCCGGTTCTCTCTAGGCCGAAAGAGCCAGGCAAACACCAAACACCTGCAAGCCGTTTCGGCCAGGTCCAGTGCCCCACGATCCCGATCCCGATGCTGTACCCCTCCAGATCCCGTCCAGTTGCGGCCGGTTCGGAGTTTCGTTTCGTTTCTTTTGATTGTGAGCCCGTCAGGCGTGTATTAATTTCTGCAAGTACAGGAGAAGGTCCCTAAGTCAAAATGAAAAAAAAAAAAATGCATGGGTGTAAGAACCTGAGGGATTTCTGCAGCATCCCTGATAAACAATAATAAATATTGTATATCATTTATAGTTCTTCAATAAATCCTTTTTTGTTACGTTTTAATTTAAACGAAATTCTCCTTAAAATTATCTTTTCCATTAGCTTCTCCTACCTATAAATATTAAAGCATCAACACAGGCTCCACTGTATCCATCTCAGCGTGAGTGTATCGGTGTTTGTGCAACAAGTTGTTGTATTTTTTTTCATTCGTTTTCCTTTAATATGCAGATTGTGTCGCGCAGACTTCAATACTTTGCAACGTCGTCGATCATTTCGCTGGGATGTCGGTGCCAGAGTGTGTGTGCGAGTGCAAGATGGGAGGAAAAAAACGAAGAGAAACAGGCATGTTGTACAAGCGATGTCGCCCGTCTTGTAAAACCTGCAACATGCAACTTGCAACTCTCAACTCGCAGCGCAATTTCCAGGGGGAGGTTTGGAGGCGGCGGCTAGGAGAACCATGGAACACAAGCGGCTTCCTTCCACACACACCGAAGTGCGCACAAAATTTCCGCGGCCACAATTTTAATTAAAATTTTCAAAAATTCCAAACAACTGGGGAGGCAACAGCGAAGATGAAGTGCTCTTAAGGGAAACTTGAAGAAATTATATGATATAAAAAATTAAATTAAACTAAATTAAATCACTTTAAAATGATTGAAGGGTTCGGTATTCATATTTAATGTCTACTTCATTTTCTATTCCCATTCTCGTTAGGGTATTTTATAAACTCGCCTAACTCCAACGTTATATCTGGTACAAATTACACACACTATTATTAAACCTTAATGGCTTTCATGAAACAAAAATTAAATTAATAAAAGGATAAAGATCAGCGCCTTAATCTAAAAGATATTGTAGCTTTGCCGCCTAGCGGTGGCTGCTTACTTTCAGGAAAATTAAGATGACTAAAGATAAACATTTAATTATCTTCTGGTTTAAAAGTGGAGACAGGAAACCCTAAGCATGGTAGATATAAATTGTGCTCTTTACAAATGAAAACAAATTGAGATCACGAACATTGAAATTAATTTACAACCAATTTTTTATCCGTATCTGATAGTTGCTGAGCAAAGAGATCCAGCAAGTTCCCATCTCGGAGGCCTTCGATTGGCCAAGTTCCCATCACTGCTGGGCATCCCGTTGCTTATTAATTCGCATGTATTTTCTCCTTGAGTTTTATTTTTCGACTTTTTTTATCTGTGGCCAGTTTGAGTTACGCTTTACAGGATTTTACAGATTGCCAACATTAATTTTCATACATTTGCCGGGCACAGAAGTGTTTTGGGGGTCTATTGAGACCACCGCGCATGCGCCCCCAAATAAATATTGGCCGGGTCTCCAGTGGGTTTTCTTTATTTATGTTCTTTTTTCTGCTCATCTGAGGCATGCTGGAATTATGTAATGGGCGTGGCCAGAAATAAGGGGGACATGTGCAGTTATTCAAGTACGAGTTTCCCCTGTTATCTCCACCTCTTTTGCGGTGGGTTCAAATGTGGGGATGTGGATAAGACCCCAAAATGGTTAAATGTCGACCGCTTTTTTACATAATTGAAGCGCGGTAACAAGAAATTCGAAACAGAAAACAAAATAACAAAAAAGAATACCGAAGAAGAACCCAAATGAGAAAATCGTTTAAAAATGCAAATGGCCCGCACAGCGATGTGTATTCAAATCAGTCCATCGGTCGCCTGGTTTTGTGGTTGTCGTTTCCTGGCGCTGCATTTGTCAAACGCCGCGGAATTAATGAACCGCAACAGCACCGCCGATTTGTATCTAATGGAGACCAAATACCCCAACTAAACAACCCAACAGTCCAACGAGCATGGAACCCAGCGAGCGGAGGCCCTCAATCTCAAATATTTTTTGCCCACAAAGCATTTCCTTTTTTTTTTTTTTGTATTACGAGTGTTTGGACCCTCGCACGTGTGAAATATTTTCACATGGCACTTCATTTATTTACTCCAGCACTGAGGGAAAAATAATACAAAATTAAGACTTAATATTTTTATAGATTTTATATTAAAACACCGAAGTGTGTATATCTATCAATTAGCAATCTTATCATGTAAGAGACACGAAGCTTATAAACTATTTGTAAAAAATAGGTAGCTAACTTTAAACATTATTTATACTAACTAGAACATTTTTATAATTATTGGGTTCAGAAACTAATAAAGAAATAAACAATTTCAAGACAAATTTCAATTAAAAATACAGATTCTTGCTTTAAGATATCTGTTCTCTGAGTGCTGGCAGGGCTGGGCTCGTCCCCAGGTGTTGTTAGGGGCAGCCTGGTCACCTTATGCTCTTTTTTTCGAGGACAGACACATAAATTTCCTTTATTTTCCTGTTCTGTGCCTGTGCCTCAGCCATGGGCAACGTTCGTTAGTTCCACATACACACACAGAGCACCCCTCGCGTTGTCAATTTGTTTGGTGTTTTTTTGACAAGGCGACGTCCCGTAACTCCAATAATTTTTTGGTCTTTGGCACAACAGTTCGATTGGGTCCGGGGTCCGGTTGATTTGGTATCGATTCATTTCTCATACGCGTAGGCATGCCAAGAATTTATGCAATTTTCCACTTGTAATTTATATTCCGTTGCCATTCGTGGCAGAACTGAAAATGGGATAGGTATTATAATGTACATATACGAGTATATCGGAATCGTTTATGCCAGGTCTTCGACGTGATCACGATAATCGAAGGCAGGCCGCATGAACCCCCTGACACTGGGAACACCTCGGTGATGACCACGTGTCGCCTGTCAATCATCTGCACAAGTGGATATTGATATGGAGCATGGCCCCTATATCTCTTCGTCTATCTATGGCCCATTAGATAACCCAATGGCTCTCCGTTAAGTCGGTTTAAAGCTGCCTTATTTATCAGCCAATCGCACACAAACTCTCACAATTGTCGCTGCAATCAATTTCGAAACTGTCACTTTGACACTTGAATTCTGTTCTTTTTTTCGAGCCTCCCCACTCCGATATTTCCATTCTACGCGGCTCCATTCTTCAACAGTGCTGTGCCAAATGCCATAGACAACACGTCTGTAGCCTATTTATCATGCACTGAAAGAAAGGGTCTTTAATGATAATAAACAATTCTTTTAGAAAGAACAAATTTGTCAAAAATGTGTAAAAATTTTATTTTATAAAAAATGTTATTATTTTAAACATACTTAAAAGAGCTTAATTAATGAATTCAATACCCCAAAAAAGATATATAAGTCTAGCATATCTTAGATAACAACAATAAATAGGTGTCAAAAAGTATGCAATGAAAAATGCTTCTCCAACATTTCGCAGCTTACATCGAATAATTTTTTATGCACGTAAAAACTATAAAAATATATACATTCTTTATATTTTAATTATCATTATTTTCTCAGTGCACAACTGAATGAGTGGGTACACATCGAGTATTATGTATTTATCATAAATGCCATTTTATCGTTCTTCAGGCTCCCAGTCGTCTTCGTCTTGAGTTGCCCTCCTCTTGCACTTTGTAGCAAATATTTGTTCATTTGTTTGTTTGTTTGTTCGTTACGGGGAATGGTATACGAGAGGGATATGGGAGTAGGAACCAGTAGGACTGGCACTGGCACCGGCTCTGGAACTGGGACTGCGACTGTCAGTGGCAGTGGGAGTACGACCAAGTACCCGGCTATTTGTGTACACTTTGTAGGTGGCTCTTGTTTCTGCTGTCTTTCCAGTTGTCACCTCTCCTCCTCGTCGGTGTGGCTGTGCAGAGACGAAAAAGCCAACTTTGGTAGCCGACAGCCCCTGTCACATTATTCCAAAAAAGTTGAAAACTAAAAAGAAGAGAACTGAAAGCAACTAAAATAACAAGAAAAATATCACTCTTAGAGTGGGGTGGCACCTTCGGTGGAGGTGACACCTTTTGACACTTGTCCAAAGTGCATCCAACTGCCAAACACAGGAAATGTGTGGCCTCCGCCTCCGTTCGCACCCGGCAATGGATTCTTCGTAAATATTTGTGCATCGCTCTAAAACCAAGTGTTTCCGTGTCTGCGATGTAATGTATATATTCCAAGGAGGCAATATCAGCAGTCGATCTCTCAGAAGAAACGAGTGTTTGTCCAGAGATATCGCTATCAGTATCGTTATTATGAGGTAATGAGCCACAGGGACTCTTAAAGCTACTCTGTGATCGTTATGGTATATATTGCTCTTAGGATGTAGCTTATTTTTATGAAAATTATTATTAAATTTGATGTTCTGTTGCGTATTTTTATTTAATTTCTAGCATGCAAGGAATTTTCTTATAATTCTTTTGATATTCGTCTAATGATAGTGAAGGTACTGAAGGAATATAAATAAAGAATCTAAATACATATCTCATTAGCCAGAATTTGTAATACATTTTAAATAAATAAAACTACAATACCATAAATAAATCCTTTTAAGATTGCAAGCTCTCTACCTTAACTTAACTTTGATTGCCTGCAAGAAATAAATTATATATTGCTGATAAGAAAGTTTTGCCGTTCAAGTTCAAGTTCTGTTTGCAGATATCATAATGTGGTTTATGAGAAACGGCCCAGTTCCTGTCTCGTCTTGAGCGGAGTATTGTGTATCCGCTTGAGTATCCAATAACCGCAGAGTAGCCCCCCTACAAAAAATATAAAAAAATAAAATAAAACGCTTTTGTTATTTATTATCGGGGCCCCGGGGACTGGTGTACGGATAATGATGATGACTCAATTGACGGACAATGGACAAGCTCTCAAGTGAAGGAATTAAACGCGAAATATCATATCAAATTCCCCCCATTCATGCGCCGGGATCCCGAGGAGGAGGAATCAGCTGATCTCGGCAGTTTCTTCTGCGCTCACCGCTTGGAGTACGAGTAGGACAAATGTATCGCATATCGCTCAGACTTCGCTGAACGGTCATTGTGTGCCCTGGCATCCGTATACACATAGATATCCCATATATAGTACACAGAAAGAAACATGTGGAGCTGATTATTAAATATTAAATGATGTGTAGTTCAGGAAATAAGAAGAATAATGATTTGTGAGATGATATTACTGCACAAAATTATTGCTTTCCCTCAAGAAAGGTTCTATTACACTCTTATTGGAGCTTACTGCTACTAATGAAACCTAGAAAGTAGTATCATAACAGCATAAGGAAAATATTAAAATCAATGTTCCTTTAGTAATTAATTAATATTTAAAATATATATATTTATTGCTGCCATATTTATTTTCTTTAACTTCGATTTTTTTTTTCTGTGCACACATTTCTGATTTACATTCGACAATATCATTTGCGTAAGTCGGAGAATGTTTGTGGGAACCATTTGTGTTGGAATTGTATTTTGTTGTTTTTTCCTCCTTTTTTATGTTAAATATATTTTTGTCGTTTTGCTGCGGAAGTATCAATGCGTTATTGGAGCCACCAGGGTTGAGTTTCCTCCAGGAATTTTCTTTGGAATTACCCACAGTCTTTATGATTATGGTTACATGCTTATACAAAAGAGGTACTGCATTTTCGCACATTGCATTCCGTTAGAGACCAAGACCAAGCCCATTCCATCTCTGCACTCAATCCCCATGACTAGGCTTAGCTTTTGTCACTTTTGTGACATTTGCAGTTGCCATCGTCACTGACTGGCCGACAGACAGCCAGACAGACCTGCGAATCGGCGGAAAAAATTCTCATTAACTAAATAAAATTATGATAGATGGAATATACGGCTGACGGGCATTAATTGCAACCTCACGCAAAACAAGTTTCCCAGATATCTGCCCAGACCCGGCAAAATCATTTAGCGAATTAAATTTGCATCTCACTGAGGCAGCAGCAGCAGACGTGGGGCCTCTAGAAATGTATATCGGGGTGAGTCAGTTTAGAATTTATATATACTTAGAATGGTTTTAGTTTTATGACATTATCTATTTAGTTTAATAAATTTTTAACTAAAAATAAGTCGTAGCTTGAAATATTACGAAAAGAATTGGATGTAGAGAAAAATAATAGATAGTTTAAAAATTATAATATTTATTTGGGTGTGCCATGTACTTTAATAGATGTAGAACTAAAAATAAATCCTATATAGAAAAGAAGAATTATATTTTATATAAGATAAAATATAGCTTATTGATTAAATTATTAATGCTTAAAGTTTATTTATAATTTCTTCTTTTTCTTTGAAATTTATTTAAAGAATTATTATTTCTTTAAGGGTAAACTCGACCCTACGACTCAATTTCATATATTAATACCTCATTTGAGATTGATTAATGTCTGTAACTGGAAAAACTTCAAGTGATTCTGTATACTTCAAATAGAAATTAATCCCCCATTTTGTTATTGGGTGTATTTATCCCTTCCTGGAACTACATATGTACATACATATATTGTAATAATATTTTGCCAATCGTTAGCTTGAGTCACCCTCTGCCGCTGACGGAGCAAGTGAAGGTCGCAGCAGCCGGACATGGCGGCCGCACTCGGCACACGCATTTCGCAATGTGCGAGTGTCGGTGGCAATTGAAATGCTTTTCAGGCAAAGCAAATCGAACTGCTCCGAAATGCTTTTATAATGAGTTAATAAGCGATCGCCGAGAGCGAGCCAGCAGCACCTGTTGTTGGGTAATTAAGAGATTTGCCGGCCTGGCCCAGATGCACTCGACTTTGTTCTCAGCTTTGTGTGTATTTTGTTGTAGCTCTAGCTCTCTCTCTCTCTGCATTTTAATTGCTAATCAAAACGATTTGTAATTCTGTGTTGTCTAAGTAATTTATTAGCCATTACACAGAGCTGCGATTTGAGCTACGCTCAGCGAATACTCATAGGCCGCGAGCCTCTGTTATTTTTCCAGCCACTTCGAGATCCCCGCCAGCGTTTGAAGTGGCGCCAAATGTCGTCGCCACATGTTTTCAAAATCAATTTCCGCAAAGTGCAGCGTCAAATGCGAATCATCGAAGTGGTGGTGTTGGTGGGGAGGGTCTGTCGCCTATTGGATAGTATAATTGATAGATTGCATGGGCCTAATGTATTCCTACTTTGATGTGACGTTGATTAACTATAAACTGAAGCTTAACGAGTGGATCTTGAAGGGAAAATTATAGAAACATCTCAAGAACAGAATTTTCCTAGACACATTTGTTTAGTTAAGCCAAGAAAAATAAGAAATATTTAGGGAAACTGTATTTATCCAATAAAATTCAGCATATTATAATTATTTTTTGCCACAAAAAGATCATTTAAGTTAAGAAAAGTACATCTTATTTGATTCTATTGAAGGAACCTATGTTATTTTTAATTAAATGCTGAATTTAATTAAATAAACATATTACATTTATTTTAACCCAAAATTCTCATGCTTCATCTCTGCAACTTTTAATAAATGACCCAACAAACTTTACAGCGACAGCGGGAATTTGTTTGCTGTCGAAAATTGTACGTTTTTCATTTGTAAGCTGTTTTTCGCACGCACAAACAAAAAGATCCAAAAATACATAAATATACATACGAATTTATGTATATACATACCTATAGGCATATAATCAAAATGAAAATAAATCTGGGCGGCATCGCAACAGGGATTTGGGAACAGGAGGAACGGGGTACATCATCATCAGACATGGATGCAGAGAGATACACACTCTACGGACACAGATACAGATACAGATACAAACTCAGACAGCCAGTCATGTTGGCAGATACTTTTTAGCCACTTTGACTAAAGCAATAACATTAGGCACTGCCGGCCTGGCGCAACTATTTTTGGCCAGGCCCAAAACGCAACTCTAAAAGTACAAATTGAAAATGTATTTAGGAGAACAAAAAATAAAAAACAATAAAGCGGCGGCTAAAACCAAAAGTGCAAAGCATATAATTTTGAACTTGGCACGAGGGACAACGGCAGCGAAAGCGAGACAAAGTCCAAATGGATTGGATGGACATAGATGGTTTAGGACGCATCTGCGAGTGCGAGTATCTGCATCTCTGTAGCTTGGTAAGTGCGGCAGCGGTACGGTCAATGCACAGAGACGTAGACGGCCAGACAAATATTTGTTTGCTTTTTGTTGGCTTTGTCATGGGTGGGAGTGGGCCACCGGGCGGAGGAGCAGAAGGAGCGGGCGGTGCAGGGGTGGACCCCGTCTGACCACGTCACCCAGCCGGGCCTCATCTTCGCCAGCAGAGGCGTCTTCGTCGTCGTCGTCGTCATCCATATGGCAAACTATTTTTAAATATGTTTTAATTATTTGCTGGCATATTCCTTAAAGCGTTGACTAGTCGGCGTCTCCGTCTCCGTCTGCTGGCTGGCCCCTCCTCCTGGCCAGCGTCCCTCTCCTCCAACACCCGCCGATCCCAACCAAAACCAAAAAGAACAACAAAAATCCGGGGGTGTGCAACACATGCAACTACTTTCGAGGTTTTCTCTGTTTGAATTCGACTTGCTCCATATTTTTTATGCTGATTTTTTTTCGAACACCCTTTCCAATGGTATTTTGAAATACAGCCGAAGATTACCTTAAAAAGTCTTTTCGAATTCACAAAAAATCTAAGAAAATAAATCTTTATATTTGAACATATAAATTTACTATTTTTAATTAAGAACATATATTTTTTTAAATGATTACCAAATCTATATTATCTATTGTTTTTTTACATACTCATTTACAGGCTAAAAATCAAAAATAGGATAATTACCCAAGGAATCATAAAAACTCGGGTAAGAAAAAATACAATATTCCTGAAAACAGACTTTTTAACTAAAATGTATTTCAACAACAATACAATTCAGTACATTTCTACCGAAACCTTTACAAATTTGTAAGCCTTTTAAAAACCTAAATCTCCCGTAAGCTTATAGAGTATTTCAGACTTCGTTCTTTGGCCTTTTTTTCTGTTTAGCGACACTTTACAGAGTACATTAAGTGTGAAGTTTTTCGCCAATAGAAATATTATTGTCGCGTCGCGCATAATGTGTCGCAGCTTGCATGTAATTTTCTAGATTTTGCACCCGCCGCGGCTGACATACCCGCACACTAAACAACAAAATGCAAATGCAAATGCGAGAATAAACAAAATAATAAAAAGAAAAATAAGATCAACGTACTGGGAGGGTGAAGAACAAGGCTCCACACAGTGTTGGTGAACTTTTGGTGAACACTGGGGAAGTTTGGTGATCATTGTTTGTTTTCAATTTTGAGAATGTTTTACCAAATTTCTAAAAAAAAAATTTATAAGCAATATTAATTAAGGTAAATTAAATGTGCACATTTTTAAAGATCCTTAAAGATTGTTGAAGATTGGTGAACTTTGTTATTCAATAAATATTACACAGTGCAATATATCAAATAAGCTGATAAATAAGGTTGAATTCATGCTTCCAAAAATATTCAATATTATTCAAACATATTTTTAAAGTTATTATTTATGACTTACAACATTATTTGCTCTTCAGCTTAATGTTTTTTCTGACCGAGCCGGGCCAAGTGCTTTTCATTTAATTTCCCCGTTGTCATTTATCGTGTTCTCATAGAGAGTACGCCGCACCCATTGATCCGATCCCCACGATCCGTTCGGCAATCGAACTGTAGAGCAAGTCAAACATGGAACAATCGGTCAGCGACAATGAAAATGCCAAGTGCGCGAGTACGAGTAGCTTTTTGCCGCTGCTGAGGCTTTCGTGGGTTATTATTTTTTGTTTTGTTTAGTTTTTTTTCCTCTCTCTGTTTGGGTTTTTGTGTACGAGTATTTTCTATTTATTTAACTGGCGGTGGCAGCAGCAGCAGACTTGAGTCGGCCAACAAACCGCATGCCCGCTCGCTTTAAAGGCTTCTTTTTACCACGGAAAAGGGGGCGGGCCACGGAGGCTTTCCAGACGAGACGGGACGCCAATGAAGCGAGAAAAATTACTGTTTGTAAAGTGAGTTTGTCAACATGAGGCGTGTGCATCGCAGAACCAGACAAAGCCCAGATACAGATACAGATACAGATACAGCCGCAGCTACAGACACAGATACGGATGGAAATACAGAGATACAAACAAGTATCATTAACGCAATGCCCAAACCGTTAGAGGAGGCATTCGAGCTGCAGTTGGTGGCATCTTTACCTGGAAGCCGACTCCAAAAACTCCATAAATCCAAGTATTTTTCTGCAGAACTTTTGGTTCGCTTGGCTTGGAATTACGGAGAAGGAGGAGGAGGCGGCACTGAGCCGGAGGAGAGATCACGGGGAGACATGGGCAATGTAATTGAATACCTGGCATACTCACTTTTTCTCCACTTCAACCATGTTTACATTGGCATACCCTCGATGGGATTATGCATGTTTGTTGGCACTCGATGGCGGCATTTGTTGGCTATTATATTGTATTAGCTAAGTTCTTAATAGGACCAGCTGGTATTAGCCATACACGAGGTTGGTAACTTTTTTATTTCAGGGTTTATCAAGCTGTCTCAGCTGCTTTGGGTATTTTTAAATGCTAAATTAACTTTTGTATCAGTCTTACTACAGTATTTCCCATTCGATATACCATGTTCTTTAGTTCCTGTCTCTTTTTGGGCTCTGTTTTGTCTAGGCTCACATTTATGGCCTGTTGTCCTGGCTAAAAATGGCACTGGAACCCATCATAGACGGCGGCCAAGAAAGCCCAAGCCAAGGCTACTGGACAAGGTCCGGCTGCGTTGTCAGCAATTACTCATTTATGGCCTGTCCGGCATTTCTCGCTCTCGGCTTCTGTGCTAGCCCGGTATCTCTGCCTTCCACAGCTCCACACAGAGAGCGAAAATCGGGACCACTCTTGAATGATATTAAGCAGATTTTTTCCTATTAAATTCAATTAAGCAAATATTATTTTAGAAAACTTCTCAGTCTAGAAACCAATTTCTCGCCGTGCACCTATTGATTTATGCATTCAACTTGGACGGTGCTTCGTGGAGTGCACTTTTTCATAAAATATCCAAGGATCCTGGCCGGTTATTGCCTTTGGCCTGCTGCTTCTATTTATAAAGATTACGTGTAATTAAAATCGGATGGCTATGCTCTGCAGAGCATACTCTGCCGCTCGTCTCGTTACGCTTGTCACCTGACCGTTACCTGCAGGAGCGGGACAGAGCAAAGCGAGCCAAGGAATGAGCAGTTTCGCAGAGATCTTGTTCCGATCTCGTTTACTGGGTGGCACAGCAGGTTGAGCCCGAAAGATACCCGCTCGGTGACATCATATAATTGGAGCGTTTTCTTCGAGGAATATTGATGGGATTATAATGGGCAAAAAAAATGTGGCTGGCCTCTAACTGCGCCTGGCAGAAGGAATTTAATTACCAGTTCTCAAAGGAACCACCCAGTGAGATATAGCAGTGTAAAATATTATATTAAAGTTGGAATTTTAATTGAAATGAATTAGTTATGGTATATATTTAAAGGATCTATATAACATCTCCCCTTTTCCCCACCAATTTGAATGGATTCCAATCGTGCCTGCGCAACTGTTCGCTTCGCTCCACTGAAACCCAGAACTGTTCTCCCGATCCGGACTAATCAGGGCCATTAAATGGCTCATTATCGCCATCGACCGATAGCGCTGGGCTACATGACCTTTGACACACACCCAGAATCCCACTCGCACGCTCACAGCAACAGTTCGGCCAGCGATAACAGCAAATTGAATTTTGAAAACGCGTAATCATCACATTTCGAAAGCCTGTTTAAATAGGGCATTAAAATATAAATGCTTGTGCCCGATTCCGCTGGGGGATTATCAGTCCCGGGCCACGACATGACCCCCTAAATACAGCCAATGCAAGCTCTGTCTGGTGTTATTATTTTTAGTATTTTTTTGTTTAAAATAAAATCGGAATCTTTATGTGCCATTTGACACAGTTGGACAGGCACTGGCACTGGCACTGGCACTGGGCTGGCTCTCACTTATGCAACAAACGCTATCAGCCACAAGTCTCCAAACACAGTGTTGCCCCTAATCTCGTCCAGCCGCTCGGCCTCCTCCTCTGCCCAAGACAGGGGCATGTTTTAAGCGCATGAATCCCGGCGAGAAATGAGATGAGGTCTATTCTTGAACCGCACTGAACTTTGGGCTAGAAAATGCAATTAATACTCTGACTCGAAAAAAATACTTTAATTATATTGGGACTACATATATGTACATTGTACATATATATAATGAATGATGGGTGATTATTTCAAGTCATTTATGTCGAAAGCGTTGAAAAGGGTATGCTTTTTGGAGATTTATGGGATACTTGGAAGACTTGATTAAAAATTATTCCTCGTTTTATTAGGAATACCCATTCATTCGATTTTTTTAATAAATTTAACATTGCACATAAATTTAAAAAATTCTTCTTGGTAAACCATTAAACTTTTATATAATATTTGCCTTTATTTCAGTTTCCTGGAACTCTAATCTTTAGTATCATTAGCTTTCTTTTTTTTATTTTTTTCATTAATTCTTTGAAACAATAAACTTTATTTCTGTTTTGCATTTTTAACTTTTATTTTTAACACTCTGGCATTTAGCTGAGGAAACAATGTGAACCGAGAAACGGCGGCATGGCAAAATGTTCCTTTATTTTCTACTCTTAAATGGCGCTCCCAAAACTATTTTTGCTTGTCCGTCTAGCTGTCCGTCCGGATTCGTTTGTGTCCACCTCTGTCTAGCCGTCAGCTTGCGGTGCGCCTTTAGTTTTAGCATTTACTTCTAGCATAGCTGGCATTTTTGTAGCAATTCGTGTCTATATGGTTTGTTTGCGACGCGTCGTTCTCCTTTAGTTTTTCGTTTTCTTATTTTTTGTTTCTTATTGCGCATTCTATATTCTATTCGATGGTGCCTCTCTTTGTTATAAGTCCGGGGTCCGTAAATGCCGCGTGCTCATCACTCGCAGACACGTTAGAATGCAGCCAGTATCTGTGAGATGTGCGCGCACACAGACACCGCCAGATAGACGGATGGCATCGGAACGTATCTTAAGGATTGCAGGGCTGATTGGTTATGGGAATGTGAGGGGAGTTCAAAGTTGCCACCTACTAACATACTTTGGCATGGGAGTATTCTCCATTAAATACCGCCATTTTACTTATGTTGGAGAAATCTTGAACATTAATTTGTTTATGGTAGCCAGAGAAGTCCTTGAGAATCAACATAGTTCCAAAATTCAAACATAAATTGGTAATAATAACTGGCTAAACTTTAATATCAAACGGGATATAAAAGTTTGATATGTATCACAGCAAATACTAGAAAATCAAAGCAAATTCCAGGTTCTTAGAACAAAAGGGTTTTGGCTTTCCATTTCACCATAATACCATAATAAGAATGTTTCTCTAACCGAGGACCTGCTTCATTTTTTCTATATATTTCTTGAAATATTTTTAAATATGTATATATTTTTCCAAGTCAGCTATGAAATACAATTCATAAAATGTGAGAATAAAATTCTTAATTAAAATGAAAGAATTGCTGTTTACGTATCTATTATTCCTCCACCTGCTGTTCCCCTGCACCAGTAGTCACGTCCTTGGCAAGGCAAGTCGCATTACCGATCCTTAAGACCTTGAACTTATTCCCAACCACAGAGTTACACGCACCAGCACAAGCTTAAGGCCAATCCACGGGATCTGTTGAACGATTTTGTGGCCATCAGCGGGGTCGGAGGATCAGAAGCAGCTCCCTTAAGGGATTGCTTTGCTCCTAGAGATGCCTCCAATTCTGGGTCGGACTGTAAAAAACCCCCCGGCAACTGCGATGCGATAATAAGCAAGGTCAACGATCCCAAGGCCAAGTCCTCGGCAATAGCCCAACAGGCTGCCAAGGATGCCAAGGCGGCCAGTGAGGCACAAACCGCCGCGGGATTGGCTGCTGCCCAACACATCAAGACGGAGCTGGCCGAGAAGGCCTATCAGTCCGCCCAGGCCGCCGAGGCAGCTCTATTGGGCAAGGAGATGATGGTTGATCAGCTGGAGAAGGAGACCCAGCAAGCGAACGCTGTCATCGAGGGGGAGACGATCGCCCTGCAGACCATTGAGAAGAACATGAATTCAGCTGTGGAGGCGACCAGGGCGGCCACCCAGCAATTCGAGGCCCTCAGCGAGATGGTGGGTGCCGCCAAGTGTAGCCTAACCTGCATGCAGTCGGTGGCCTTCGGATTGCAGCAGGAGATGGAAGCCAAGGCGCAGCTCCTGGAGGCCGCACGCGACCGTTTGAAAATGTTCCAGAAGCAGCTGAGCTGTGCCCACGAGGACTACGAGAAGACCAAACAGGCGGCCTACAAGGCAGCCTGTGCTGCCGTGGAGGCCAAGCAAAACGCCGCCTCAAGCCCGTGCTACTCTTCCGGTGTTAAAAGGGCTCAAGAAAAAATGCGCAAATGTCGTAATTCGTCCTAAGAATATATTATATTTTACACAATTTCTTTGATTTTAAAATATTCTACGTTTATTTAACTAGTTTTTGTCAATAAAATCAATTATATTTCATTTAAAGTGCCCGCTGAAAGGCGTTCTAAAACGAAGTGCCTCCTTCAGAGACTCATCTGAAACCAAAACAAGGCAACTCCCGACCCACCGGGTACCATAAACAATGATTTCAGCGAGATCGGCGGCAGGTGTTGGTGCCAAAAGATCGGGTAACACCCTCATGGAAAGCTATAAAAGGTTCGCTCAGGGGTGAGAGCCACCAAAGTGGTTCCACTCCTCCATCTAGGATGAAGTGCCTTCTAATAGCGATCGCTTCGCTATCCAGTCTGTCCTTCACCAGTGCCCTGGTGCACTTTAAGGCGATGGAAAAGGGCAGTAAGTGGAGCAATTCGTCATACCCAAAGGCTAGCTCATAAATCCAGAATTCTTTTAGAAAACGGCTGCAAAATCAATAAGACGGAAGTGGCTGTGGGAGAGTTTGTGCAGGACACGGAAACTTGCGGTATAATAGCTTGTCAGAATACGGATGGAGACGCCTATATACACTAGTAAGTCCCAGAAGAGATTCAGATTCGTTTAGCAATAGCTTTCCATTAGTGAACTTCTGATAATGGATCCTTACTTTACTTTAGCTGCCAGATACCAGCCACCTTTGCGGAATGTCCCGATACTGCTGTTCTAACAACAATGGATTTTCCACAATGCTGCTGGACCTGCGCCTCTTGGGGGAAATGTGGAAACGATACTAAAAACAGTACTGCAAGCGGCAGTAAAGATAGTAAAGATAGTAAAGCCGGTGCTGGTGCAACGCGTTCTGGGGCAGGCGGTTATGAGGCAGACGGTTATGGGGCAGGGAGTTATGGGGCAGACGGTTATGGGGAAGGGAGTTATGGGGCAGGGGGTTACGGGGCAGACGGTCCAGGGAGCGGCGGTACTGGAGGAGACGGTTCTGGGGCAGATGGTACTGAGGAAGAGGGTACTGGGGAAGGTGGTACTGAGGCAGGCGGTTCTGGAGAAGGCGGTACTGAGGGTGGCGGTGCTGAGGGAGGCCGTGCTAGGACTGCAGAAAGGCAAACAAAATTCAAAATATCAAAAACGCATCAAATGTTTGTGCCGATGTTTAAGAAACCCGTAAAACCAATTACACGCAAAGAATTGGACATCAAGATCGGCGATGGAACACCCAAAGTCCCGCAAGAAATCACAATTAAGAATCATCCCAGTGAGGAACGC